>JAJPUD010028011.1:2974-15043 GCA_023553655.1 Myrmecobius fasciatus
GGAGGAACGCGCTCCTATTGGCTACGGAGTCTCACCCGCTGCTAGGCGACGGCGCCGCGGGGGGTGGGGCGGAACCAGGACCACCCAGGCCGCGGAGAAGGCCGAGTCCCTCCCCCCTTCCCCTCCTATCCTCCGGGACCCCCTCCCTCTCTCCCTGCCCCCGCCCCATCCAGGTGCTCCCAGATTCAGCTTGAATTAAGCAGAGGGGCCCGAGAGACCCGGGGGGCGGTACCGAGGACAGCTCCCCCCAGCAGTCTGGCCTCTGATTGGCTCCGGGTTTTCATTCATTGCCATGCCTCTGAGTGAGACTCAATTCAATTAAACAAAACGGTTTTTTTTAAAAATTCTTTACAAAGCAATATTTGCACTGATTTCTTTTATTTCTTTTCACTCCTCAATTATCTCTCCTTTCCAGCCGCCCTTTATTACAGTTAATCCCATGAACAAAGTAACCAGCGCATCAAACCGAATGGTATAAATGCAATGCTCCCCATCCGTAGTCCCCCACTCTTTCGAAGAACGGCGTCAAGTGCATTTTCTGATTTTCTTCTTTATGGCCAACCCTTGGTCACAAAGCATTAACTCTCGAGTTTTTTCCTTCTGCTTTCCATTATTCCATTATTTCAGTCTGGAAGGGGAGAGCAACCTAATACAGAGACTTCCCAGCAAATTTTGGAGGACAGGGACCTTCTATTTCACCCACCTATGATCCCCACGGAGTCCTGAGCATACCAGAAACTAGGGATGTTATTGAATGGAAAAGGGATCACCTTGTTGGGGAGACCCTCAACCTCATCTTCCAGGCTCAAAAGCCTTTAACAGCTCCCTAGTGCCTTCAGAATAAAACAAATAAAGCAAAATCCACTCCCCGACTGCTGCTGTTTCCCCCTCCTCGAATTATCCTGTATATATTCACCTGTTTACATAATAATAATAGCTAGCACCCATATAGAATTTGAAAGTTTGCAAAGTGGGTTTACACATACATTTGATCCCCACAAAATCTCAGGGAGTCAGTGACAGGCTCACACAGCTAGTGTCTAAGGTCAGATGTGACCCCATTTGATCCTATGACAATCTCGGGGAGTCAGTGACAGGCTCACACAGCTAGTAAGTGTCTAAGGTCAGATGTGAATTCAGCTTTGCCTGACTCCAAGACCAGAGCTCTATCTCCTGAGCTTCTAACACGGAAACATGCTGACTCCAGTACTCTGCAACATTAGCTGCCTTTGTCTTTCGTCTCTGTCCCCAGGCCCGGGCACAGAGTCAGTTAATGTCCTCAGGGTTCTAGGCCTGTGTGCAGGGAAGATGCACGGTCAGTGCTTTGTGGGATGGAGGAGTGTTTCTCACCCCTGCTCAGCTCCCTGCAGTCTGACTTCTGACCCACTACTCTGCTGGAGGGATTTTCACTGAGGTTGCAGAAAATGACCTAATTGCTAAATCCAATTGTTTTTCTCCAGCTTCATCCTCCTTGGACCCTCGTGGTAAATTCAACTGGTTCTGAAGGCCCGCCAGTGCAGAGTTCTGGGGATGTTCCAGGGGCTCCCCCTTGGAGCAGATTGCCCCTCATCCTTCCTGTCCCCTTTTTGTCCGTGTCCTTCATAAAACTACCACGTCAGATCTTCCCCTGGCAGTACAGTTTCTCCCTGGGGCCTTTTCATGCTTCATGGCTCTAACTGTTGTAAAGTCCTACCCAGATGCTTCACTGTGCTATGGAGGGGGAGGCTGATTGGGTCTGTATAGGAGCAAAGTGGAGGGTGGGTTTCAAGTTGTCCGCTGCCCTCCTGGTCATCAAGGCTCGAAATCTCCAAACCAGCTCCTTCCCTCTCCTGTAATGTTTGTCTCATGTGCTCCCTGCTCTCCACTCACTGGACCCACCCTAGCTCAGGTCCTTTGCGTCAAATGTCTGGACTGTTGCAATAGCCTCCTAACTGTTCTCCTCGCCTCTAAATCTCTACCCTCTCATACGTACGGGTCTGATCATGTCTCTCTCTTCTTCAAAATCTTTCCCATTACCTTCAGGAGCAAATCTAAGCTCTTGATCCCAGCCTTCAAGGCCTCGCCCCTCCCCCCATCTTTCCTTTTCAAATTTCCCATGACCGACAGGGGCAGGGATGGGGGGCTGTGTACAGCTGATCCACAGCAGAAGCAAAGGCAGAAAGGGAGTGAGCCCTTCCATGTGCCTGGGGTCTGGGGTGGGGGAGGCTGACTCCTGGTTTCCTCAGCTGGGCCCAGACACAGGCACTGGTCCGACTGGGACTGACACCTGCTCCAAGCTAAACACAGGGTTTGTTAGTAACCACCTGTTCTCTCTCACTTGCCCACTCACCTAACTTACACTGTCAGCCTCCCAATCAGGTCTTGGCCTAGTTCTGGGGAACTACCCAATATCCTGGGGCACGATGGGCCAAGGGAGATGAGGGGATGAGCTCAGTGCTCCTCTCACTTTGGGGCAAGGGGTCTCCTCTAACCAGCCTACATCAGTGCCCTTCCTCTGCCTCCAAGCTGCAGGCTCTCTGAGACCCTGAGAGGTTGTGCCCCCCCTTTGAGGGCTGGCTTCTGGGTAATAGTAGGAGGGAGGAGAGGCCTGTGGGGTGGGAGTACCCTCTAGGAAAGGGAACTTTTTAGGGTGGACCCATCACCATGGCCAATCTGGGCCTGGCACCTAAGGCCTGTCCGGGGCACTCAGAAAGCGGCAGCGGGCACTGGGGTGGTTGCCTGCTGGGGCCAGGGGCTAGAGGACTTCTTAATAGTCTGGGTGTCTCTGGTCGGCCGGGCCCTAAGCACTCCCTCCAAAGAGCCCAAGAAAGCCAGCTGAGGAAAGTGGAGAAAAGTCTCCTACAAATAGCAGGCCCACGACTTGGCTTTCTTTTTGGGAACTTCCTGCTTGGTTCTTGTGTGGGCAGGCATCCTGGCTGGCCGACGGGGTGGGGGCCCCGAGCAGGAACGCTGGCCTCCCAGCCTCCTTCCCTTCCCTCCCTCCCTCTCTCCCTCTGTGGCCCCAGCCCCTCCCACATCCCGGGGAGGCTGCCGGCGTGCTCTCCAGTCCACTGCCTGGGTGGTCTGGCTGCCTGGCGGAGCTGGGACATCTTCCTCAGACACAATTAACCATTTAGCCTGAGCACAAAGGCCTAGCTTAAGGCAGACACCACCAGCCACTTTGGGGAGGGGGGCTGGGGGCAAATTACTCACTCTCCATTTGGAAAAAGGTCTCCCCCTCCCTCCCCTTCTCAGGAGCCTGCAGAGCCCAGCTGGTGGGCTCCCCTGCAGCCTGGCCTCCCCTCACCCCAGGAAGGGCTGGGAAAACCTCAGCCTTTGGCTCAGGCTGCTCCTGAGCCCTGGGGGCTGGGGGTGAGGGAGAAAATGGGGAAGTACACCAGTATCCCCCACCCCCAGGCTCAGGGAAGACTATAGGGTTCAGTTCCTAGGGAGCCTTCTCAGAGAGGTTAGCCCCGAATGCACGCTGAAAGCCGCCCATAGGTGCTGGTCAGTCTGGGGGGAAGCAGGACCAGCAGAGTTCAGCATCTTTCCCGTTATCACATTCATAACTGAGCCAGAGTTCTGGAGCAGTGGCAAGCAGCTGCAGCCCCAGCTGAGCCCGGTGGGGAGAACTGAGGCACACTTTGGTTCCCCATCCCATCTCAGGAGCCCCGAGACCAAGGGACTGGCAGAGCCACAGTCCGGTGTAGCCGGGCCTGGGAGCTCTAGAGCTGGGACACAGCCAGGCAGACCAAGAATAGGGGCCTGGTGCAGGACACGTCTCCCTGGACTTTAGACTGACCTCTGGAGCTCAATATTCCTAAAAAACACCTTCCCTCAATCTATTTCTACTGCCAGCCAGGACTCTGCCAACCGAAGCACCCTCCTCCTCCTCCTCGACCACCTGGGCCTTTTGAAAGAGTCAAATGAGATCATGTTTGGATAAAGCAGCAGAGAAAGGCCAAGGATTGTTTTTCTGTCTGGCCGGAACTGCCAAGTCGTTGCTGAGTTTTCCCTCACACTCAATCAATTGAAAAACGCCGTCTTGCCCACCAGAGCCCCGCCATCTCTTCCTCCCTATTCTCATAGTCTCTTACTTGACCTACTCTCAGAGGCTCCTAAAGGGTACGAGTTTGTCCCTATCCTGCTCAGAAGCCTTCAATGGCTCTCTAATGCCTATAGAATCAAATCCAGACCCCTTACCCTGGAGCCTTTTACTATCCAGCTTCCATCTTTTCCCAGCTTTCCTCTTGCTACTTTTCCAGGACCGATGTTTGCCTGAATTCTTAGCTCCCTGGGTCCTGCCTTCCCTATCTCCCTCACCTTATTCACCCGCTAAAATAAAATCCTTCATGTTCTTCCAGGAGCCGCTCAGGGTAATCCTCAGACAGAAGTGACTTCTCCCTCCTATTTGCTGCAAATGCTTATCTTTTGGTTCTTAGAATAGGGTCCTTCTCCCTCCTACCTGTGCAGACCCAGTGCATATTGTAGGTGATCAATAAATGCTTACCTATGCAGTGGGACAGATTTGGCCCTGCTGAGCATGGGGCAACAGTGGGATGGCACTGCCAGATCCACTTCACGTTGCCCCTCAGGAGAGAAGTTTAGGGATTGGCTGGCTGGGATGGAGAGCCCAATGTTTACATCAGCAGTGCTCTTGGGGGCTGGATGCAAACTTTTCCTTGGGGCCCAGGAAGCCCTTGTCCTCTTCAGGTTCCACAAAGGGTCTAACCACTGCCCTCAGTGTGCTGGGTGTAGGCAAGTACTGGAGGTCAGTGACAGCAGCCCAAGAGACACAAGGGAGGGACCTTTCAGGAGGCCTCATTAGGAGAGTTAAGTCTCCACATGTGGCCATTCAAGGACCCAAAACAGGTCACAGAGTCCAACCTGGTGTCTCCCACAAGGGGTGGACAATGGTCCAGCAGTAAGGAGGTGCTCACAGCCTTCCCAAGAAGCCCCTTCTCTTTTGGGATAGATCTGGGTGGAAACTTCCTGACAGCCAGCCTCCACCTGCCTCCTCCTCCCACTGCTCCAAGGTCTGCTGTCTGGGGCCAAGTAGGACCCAATGGATCCTTCTGTGTGACAGTGCCACCATGTCTCTAAACTGCCTCCATTTCTCCACTGGATCCTGGCACAGCGTGATCCTGAGAACCTTCCCCACCTGGTCCCCCTCTCGTGGATGGTCTAAAGTTTATCAATGCTCTCCCTAAAATATGGCTCCCAGAATTAAATTCAGAAACGCAAAAATGTGGTCTGGCTAGTGTGGCAAGCTGTCCTTGGCTACCTCCCGTTCTCCCTCTGGGCCTCGGTTTCTATGTCTGTAAAATGGGCCAATGTTGGGCCAGATGCCCTCTTAGGTCTTTTCAGCCCTTGGATCTCTCCCTAGGGGCAGGGGCAAGGCTCCCTCCTCCACTTCTTTCCAGATCCTAGATGTTACACTCCAATTTAGCTGAGGAAATGCTCCCTCCTCCCAGAACTGGCTAGGGTCACCCCTGGGAACGAGAAAACAGAGGGAAACAAAAGGGAGGGGCCCTTCCTCAGTCAAGTGGGGAGGTATCTCCTCCTCCCCTTACTTCTCTAGGGCAAGAACCACCAGCGTCAAGATCAATGCAGCCTAGCAAGAGTTAACTCCCCAGGCCTTGGGATTTTTGCAGTAATGTCTAAACTATTATTTCAAATTATTTTTTCTTAATTACTGCCACCCACTGGGAGGACCTTCACTTTGATAATTCTGGGCCATGAAATCTCACCCCAGGACCTACTTTTATCTCCCACCAACACCTGCAGGTCATAAAAGCAAAGGAAAGGAAACTTCCCAACACTCCCTTCTTGTGCAGGGAGGAGGGAGGAGGAGGAAGGGTAGGGTCCCCTGCCCACCTGCCTTCTTCAAGATGCAGGGGAGAGGGCCAGAGAATAAGAGGGCATTTCGGGGCACTAGCCAAGCCCTGTGGGCCTTTCTGACTGGGCTCCATCCACAACAAGCCCTGGAAGAGCCTGAGCTTGGATCCCAACTAGCGTAAGGTCTGGGGGTGACAGGGTGCTAGAAGATGCCACTGGGAGCAGCACAACTGGTCTGGGGCCACCAGACCAAAGTCACAAGGGCACCGCAAAACTCCTTGGACTTGGGGCAGAAGTTGCTAAGAGCTTTTTCTTGGTTGGAGAAGAAGAGATAAGAGCTAATTCCTGGGAGTGCTCCATCCTTGGCAGCCAGGCAGGAAGTGGGTGGGGGTCGGGGAGAGGGGGAGTGGTAAGGCTGAGCAGGGCCCCAGCAGGAGAACCTCTGTTTAGATCAGCCCAGATGGCCTGTGTCACTGTTCAACAGCAGACTGTGTGGTCCTCCTGGCGACGTCCTCCTGGCCGAAGGTCACGTGCCGAAGAACAGGGCAGCCTCAGGAGTCTATGGAGCCCACGGACACGTCTTTATTGGGAGAGCAATACAAACAGAGCCAGACAGGAAAGCAGTTGTGGTTGGCAAAGGCCGGGCCTCTGCCCAGTCCTGGGAGACTTCAGGGCAGATGCAGACCCCGACAACCTCAGATCTCCATGAGCTGGTCGTTCCCCACGATCACCTCGTTCACTCTCTTGGCTAGAAAAGGAAGAAAAAAGGCTTTGCTCTAACCCCGCTCTCCTATCCAGAACTCACCCTCGGACTCTCAATGAGCCTGGCTAAGAAGGAAGCGCTGACACTCTTTCCTCCCCCAAGCATCACTGAGTCTCTGAAAATGAACTTCTAGAACAGGGGCGAGAGGAGGGAGCTCAGGTTCCCTAAAATAATGCCCAGTCGACAGTGGAGGGGTGTGCCCTAATACTGGTGTCCTGGGGGACAGTCCTGAGCGATGCAGACTAGTCCTGCTCAAGCTTGTCCTCTGAGAGCTCGGCTCACGTCTGCTCCACGAGACCATGGGGAACAAAACAGAGAGAAGGGATGGGAAAGGATGGGGAGATGGAAGGGCGGAACACCATCCCTGTCCTGGGGGGAGAGTCTGCACAGAACTGTCCCCAAGACTGAAGGGACCACACTGTGCACTCGGGAAGAATGTCCCGAGAGAGGCCTGACTCTGGGGCCTGGAGATGCTCCTGGCAAAGGTGACTAGGGAGGGCTGGTCAGAGAAGGAGCCCAGCAAGGGCCCCGAAGGGTGGAATATCCAGAGAGCGGAACAGGGCAGCCAGGAGATAAAGAGAGTCCAGCTGAAGGCCACGGGCCTCTGGGGCCAGAGCTCAGATGCACAGAGAGGGCCTCCAACTGCCTCGCTGAGCACTAGGGACAGCTGCCAATGGGACTTGGCCCTGACTTGCAGCACCTCCAGCTGTTCCAGGTGCAGCCTCGTTCCAGGTGGGTGAGCTGCTGGCTCCTCCCGCCTCTCCAGACATCCCCGAAAAGGGGCTGCCTTGTTGGTGGGGCATGGGAGGGGGAAAGCTGCCTCTGCCGCCTTGTCTGGCCAGGTCAGCAGTGCTGGTAAGCGTCCTGACCCCCTCACTTACCTGCCGGTGATTACTGTATTATGTAGATGATAAAAAGTGACCTGTTCACCTCCTCCCTCCTGGACCCCAATATGGCCATTCTGGGCAGTGCTCCTTGTCACTGGGTCTCAAGGTCTCACCTCCATGCAGATGATGAGAATCTGCCCCCTGCCCTTCTTCCCTCCTGCCCTCTGGTCTGAATTCTCGCCCTGGGTGTCACGTCCCTCCCACTGCACCTGTCCTGTGTACCCCCGGGGGACTTCCAACTGATCTCCAAATGCTATCCATTCCACTCCTGCC
Source organism: Myrmecobius fasciatus (assembly GCA_023553655.1). Classification (NCBI taxonomy): domain Eukaryota; kingdom Metazoa; phylum Chordata; class Mammalia; order Dasyuromorphia; family Myrmecobiidae; genus Myrmecobius; species Myrmecobius fasciatus. The sequence goes on from JAJPUD010028011.1 coordinate 10,715, forward strand.
CAAGCCCTCCTCTGCAGCCCCTCCCACAGGTGGGAGACCTCTTGCTGATGACGAAGAAAAGAAAGTTCTCCCCCCAAAGCCCCTGGCCCTGGCCAGCAGCTCAGCACTAGGAACTTAGGATGTTTTACTTGTCAGTGGAAATAACATGAAAAAGGGTGTAGACATCTGTGGGTTTTGGGTCTTTCCATCTGGCTTGAAGCGAAAACTTTCCATGAACGTCACCGCCCCCACAGTGGGAGATCCTGGAGAGCAGGGGCTGACTAGCTTTTCTCTTTGTACGTCTAACACTTACATAGGGCCATGTTTATATAATGAATGCTGGATTAACACCTTTCAGTCCACCCCCCCATCCATCTGCCTATCCATCCGTCCATCCATCTGACCCCTATGCCTTCCATTCTAGTCACCCTTCAGACTCTGAACAGGGCCATTCCCTGTTCCTTCCAGTCCAGCCTTCCCATGCTGGCCCGGCTAGCCAGGAGCTGTCTGCAGCCTCATCTCTCCTCCTCACTCTCCCTCTTGCCCCACGATAAGCGTGGAGGCAGCACTCCCACCCCCAGGTTGGCAATCTTGCATGTCTGCGATGCCCTTTCTGCCCCTTCCTTGTTCCTACCCAGCTTTTACAGACCAGTCACAAAATAACAGCAGCTCAGGTGAAAGAGGGACTCCCACCTGCCCAAGAACACAGCAAGGTCCTGATTAACGTGAGTAACGAGTCCTGGGAAGGAGCTGCAGCTCCCATTTTTTGAATGCGGGTTTTCATTAGGCTGCAGACGATGATCACATTTAATTATAATTTCAAGCAGCAAGAATTCAAATGCACAGCCAGCTACAGCATTCATTACAGGCAGGACCTGGCTATCAGTCCCTACTCAAGACGTTCATTGACAACTGAGAGGGAGCCTGCCCTGCAGACTGCCCGTCCTCCTCTGACTGTTTCAATCCCAAGTTTTTCTGCCTGGCTCTTCTTTCACTGCTCCCAGCTGTGTCCCCAGAGGGCAAATCTAGGCCCTCTTCCATATAACAGCCATTCAAACATGAAGACAGACACTCCTGGATCTTCTCCTCCCCGGGCTGGACATGCCCTATTTGCTCCCCAATCTTCCCCGGTGTGATCCCCAAACAAGGCCACCTTCCAGCAATATGGTGCCTGAGCCGCCCTGTTCCCCTCCACTCTAAGGGCCCCGCCATCCTCACCTCCTGCCTCCCCGCTGGCTAGCTCCCACCCCCCAAAAACCTCCCTTCTCATTTTCTCCCCTGGAATTCCCGGGCTCTTTCAGACTCATCCCAAACCGCACTGCCTTTTACACCGAGCCACCTCCAACCTCAGCCCTCATCTTCATGCTGTGCTGCTTTGTGTGCCCTTTTCTGTGTCTCGGTTGCCTCCGTCCCTGAGGGCAGGGCCAGTTACACTTCTCTGTGCACCTCCTGCTTCTGTGTATATTCTGGGAGCTTAAGGAGTGCTCGGGGAACCGGCTGACTCCCTGATGGAACTCTGGGGCCACATCTTCTCTAACCTGTGAACCTCTCCCATTCTCTGTGCTCCAGAGGTGCCTAAGAAACTAGGGGACGGTGAGGAGGGGGATCAAAGCCTGGGCATCTGTTTCTGAAGGCGCCAGAGAGATTCAAGATCCTAGAAGGGAATTTCAAGGCCTAAATCCAGGCAAGTGAAAGGTGACCAAGGGCGCTGGCAGAGGCTGGCTGCTCAAGTCCCTTCCCTGCAGGCAAGGCTCCAACGTGGGCTCAGCACCCAGCATCCACAGCAGGAAGGCTCCCCCTTCTCATCTCCGCTTCAAGTTCTCCCCTCTCCGAGGGCAGCTTCCTGAGTGCCCCGGGTTCCCCCTCGCCTCATGACCTTGCCTCTCCTTACTCATGCACCTGCTATCTCCCTTGATGGAGTAGAAGCTTCTTGAGGGCAGGCCTCATTTGTTTATGCCTCTGCATCCTTGGTGCTTGTGGATGGACTGAATCTGGGGCCACTGGCTGTGGGGGATTTCTGCTCCATCACTCCACTGGTGATAATGTGGTTCCCGTAAAGGGGGGCTGCTGTTCTCATTACATTAGGAAGGGAAAGGGAGGAAGGTCTCCTAGCCCAGCAAGCAATCTCCTGGCCCCCTGGAAGGCTGGGGTCAGGCCCTGCCCGGAGAGAGGACGGGGGCTTCTGCTGGCCCTGCCTCCTGGCTGCTTCCAAGTCTCTCAGTCTACCTAAGCAGCTGTTGTGGGCTAAGCTTTGTGCTAAGTGCTGGGAATACAAGGAGAAGGAGCAAAGTCCCTGCCCTCAAGGGGCTCCCAGGCTAACAGGGAAGACAACATGCAAACAACTGAGTGCAAACAAGACTGGCACAAGAGAAACCAGAGCTCAGGAAGTTGCTGGCATGAGGGGCACTGGGAAAAGCTTCCTGGGGAAGAGGGACTTTAGCTGGGACCCCAAAGGATGCCAAGAGGCAGAGATGGGGAGGGAGAGCAGCCTGGGCACAGGGTTCAGCCAGCAAGATTGCCTGGGGGTCGTGGAGCATCTTGTACAAGAAACAGGAAGCAAGCCAGAGTGTCACTGTCACTGGCCACACAGAGAACGTGTAAGCTGGGGGAAGGGAAGTGCGTGAGAGAGAGACAGGTCATACAGAGCCTTGAACACCGGAGGCCATCGGGAGCCACAGAGACATGGGGGGAAATGCAGGTCCGAGCTGCGCTATAGGAAAGACTCAGTGCCGAATGGAGAACGCCCGGGAGGTACTAGGGAGGTGGCAAAGGCCCCACCAGGGTGGGGGCGGTGGCAGGAGAATTTGAGAGATGTGTAAAGGTAAGACCGACGGGTCCCCACAACAGCTTGGCTGCGGGCGATGCGAGAGGATTTGAGAATGACTTGTGGGGTCTGAGCCCAAGGGATGGGGAGCGGGGCTGCACTGTGGGAGCAAGTGGGGGACAGAGCTAATGAGTTCTGCTGGACGAGTTCAGCTAAAAATTCTGCAGGAGGCCCAGTTCTCGATGTCTGAGGGGCAGCTGCAGGGGGAAGGCCGGAGGTCAGCTGCAGGCTGGATAAAGGAAGACTTGGCCCACTTGGCCCCCAATGCCCCCCACAGCTCTGGCATGCTGAAGGTAAAGGCAGGCAGCGGCTGCTGGGCCCTGGGCACCGCAGGAGACGGAGCAAGGGAGGGTGGCCCAAGCCCCGGGCACTGGCCCACCAGGGAGCTGGGGCCCGGAGAGGCTGCCCTGCACCGTGTTTACTCACTCCATTACATCCCCTAATTTAGAAACCCTTCCCACCAAATGGGAAACAGTCCTTGGCTGCCCCGGAGCTGCCGCTCTGCTCAACTGGGCAGGAAGCTGCTGCCTGCGGGAGGGTGGGTCTGGGGCCGAGCTCTGCAAAGCATGGAGGTTTCAATACAAACACAATGGGGAAGGAGAAGATTCTGAGCTGGGGGAGAAGCAAGGGACAGAGCGGGCTGGCAGGGCAGAGAAGAGGCTGGGGGGGGGGGGCTAAGACAAGCTGTTATTTCTGGAAGTAGCAGAGACCCCCATCTCTAGGTTACCTAAAGGCCAAGGAACCATGGACCATGGCTGAAATGTGGGGACCCCCAGTTATATTTTGAAAAACTACTGATGCTGGTTTCTAAAGAGCCCACAAAACTTCCTCCTCCTGGCTGGCTCCATGCCGAGGGCACCTCTGCCTCCTGCACCAGCTCAGCCCAAGATGAGGAAAGGATAAGGGGGACAGGGAGGGATTCCTGGGTAGGTTTGGGGGGGGAACCAGACACCCTGAAGTTCTAGAAAGGGCTTGGGGAGCGCCAGAAGGACCACACTGGCATGAGTGGGGCTCTTTTCCGGGCACAGCTCTGGCTCTCCTGGGAGGGCAGGAGGTATGTCTAGTGAGGGATTAGGCCCCTCATGACGTGCCTGGCAGCCATCAGTCCCCCAGTCCCGGATCTCCGAGCCTCCCTGGCCCCATTCTCCCTTCTGTCTGATGCTGACGTTGCGCTGGGCTGTGCGGCTTGTTCTCCACACTGGGTGCCCGCCCGCCCTGCCCGGCCCGCCCCTGGAGGTGGCTCCCACGCCTCACCTTTGGCCTCTATCCGCTGACCACTCCCAACGAGGCAATCCTTGAGGTCTGCACCTTTCTCGATGACGGCATTGTTACAGATCACACTGCCCTGGATGCTGCACCTGTAATACAGAGGCTGTCATCCGGAGCAGCCCGAGGGGCAGCAGACCTGGGCAGGCTCGGGAGGAGCTGCCCCTCTTCCCTGCAGAGAGCTCCAAGCCAGCCCGTGTGTGTGTGTGTGTGACACACACACACACACACACACACACACACACACACACACACACACA
>JAJPUD010028012.1:0-15042 GCA_023553655.1 Myrmecobius fasciatus
AAAACCATATACACCCAGAGAGAGGGATATGAAATATGGACCACAACGTAACATTTTCATGATCTCTATTGACATTTGCTTGCATTGTGTTGCCTTTCTCTGATTCTTTTTTTTTTCTTGTAGATAGGATTTTTCTTGCATAACTTCTCAAGCATTTCAACATTATTAACATGTAGTGGACTTCCTGCCATCTAGGGGAGGGGAGGGGACTGGGGGTAAAATTTTAATGGAAAGCTTTGTAAAGATCAATGCTGGGGAACTACCCATACATATGTTATACAAATAAAAAGCTTTAATAAAAAAAACCATACCTGAATAGAAAGTTGGTAGGGAAAGTGGAGGAATACCCAGAAAGATCTGTAATTTTTTTAGCTTTTTATTTTTTAAATATATGCATAAATTTCAACATTCACACTTGCAAAACTCTGCATTCTGATTTTTTTCTCCTTTTCACACTCCCCTCCTTCTGGGCAAGTAATCCAACATATGCTAAACATGTGCAGTTTCTCTATACATATTTCTACAATTATGCTGCACAAGAAAAATCAGAAAAAAGAGAGAGAAAACAAAAAGCAAGCAAACTACAACAAAAAATACGAAAATACTATGTTGTGATCCCCATTCAGTCTCAACAGTCCTCTTTCTGGATGCAGATGGCTCTCTCCATCACAAATCCAATGAAATTGGCCTGAATCAGCTCATTGCTAAAAAGAGCCAAGTCCATCAAAATTAATCATTGAATAATCTTCTAGTTTCTGGGTACAATATTCTCAATTCCATTCCCTCACTCCTCATTACTTCATGTAAGTCTCTCCAAGTCTCTCTGAAATCATCCTACTGATTGTTTTTATAAAACAATAATATTCCATAACATTCAAATACCATAACTAATTCAGCCATTCTCCAACTGATGAGCATCTACTCAATTTCTAGTTCATTGACACTACCAAAAGGACTGCTACAAACACTTTTGTACATGTGGATCATTTTCCCTTTTTTGTGATATTTTTGGGATACAGACTCAATGAAAACACTGGATGCACAGTTTTGATAACCCTTTGGGCATAATTCCATATTGCTCTCTAGAATGGATCAATCAGTTCACAACTCCACCAACAATGTATTAGTGTCCCAGTTTTCCCACATCCCCTCCAACATTCATCATTATCTTTTCCTGTCATTTTAGCCAATCTGAGAAGTGTGTAAAGGTACCTCAAAGTTGTCTTACTTTGCATTTCTCTAATAAATAGTGATTTAGAGCATTTTTTCACATGACTAGAAATGGTTTCAATTTCTTCATCTGAAAATTGTCTGTTTTTATCCTCTGACCATTTATCAATTGTAGAATGGCTTGTATTCTTATAAATTTGAGTCAATTCTCTATGTATTTTAGAAATGAGGCCGTTATCAGAACCCTTGATTGTAAAAATTTTTCCTCCAATTTTCTGCTTCCCTTCTAATCTTGTCTGCATTGGTTTTGTTTGCATAAATTTTTTTAAGTTAATGTAATTAAAATTATCCATTTTGCATTTCATAATGTACTCTAATTCTTCTTTGGCCACAAATTCTCTTCTTCTCCACAGATATGAGAGGTAAAATATCCTTTCTTCTTCTAATTTGCTTATAGTATCACTCTTTGTCTAAATTATGAACCCATTTTGATCTTTTCTTAGTATAGAGTGTTAGGTATTGTTTAATGCCTACTTTCTGCCATACTATTTTCAAATTTCCCCAGCAATTTTTGTTATATGTTATTTTGGACCATATATTAAAGCCAAATAAAGAGAGCACAGAAAATAGTCTTGCCGATCTCTCTCTCTCTCTCTCTCTCTTTTTTTTATTAAAGCTTTTTATTTACAGAACATATGAGTAATTTTTCTACATTGGCCTTTGGAAAATTTTCTGTTCCAAATTTTTCCTTCCTTCACCTCACCCCCTCCCCAGATGGCAAGTAGTCCAATACATATTATATATGTTAAAATATATGATAAATCCACTATGTGTATACATATCCTGTTGCACAAGAAAAATCAGATCTAGAAAGAAAAAAAAAAAACAACCTAAGAAGGAAAACAAAATGCAAGCAAACATTCACAGAAAGCATTAACATGCTATGTTTTGGTCCACACTCAGTTCCCACAGGTCTCTCTATGGATGTATATGACTTTCTTCATCGCTGAACAAAAGGAACTGGTTTGAATCACCTCATTGTTGAAGAGAGCCATATCCATCAGAATTCGTCATCAAATAGTCTTGTTGCCATTTATAATGATCTCCTGGTTCTGCTCATTTCACTCAGCATCAGTTCATGCAAGTCCCTCCAGGCCTCTCTGAAATCATCCTGCTGGTTGTTTCTTACAGAACAATAATATTCCATAACATTTATATACCATAATTTATTCAGCCATTCTCCAATTCATGGGCATCCACACAGTTTCCAGTTTTTTGCCACTACAAAAAGGGCTGCCAAAAATATTTTTGCACATGTTAGTTCCTTTCCCTCCTTTAAGATTCCTTGGGATACAAACCCAGTAGAAACACTGCTGGGTCAAAAGGTATGCACAGTTTGATAAGTTTTTGAACAAAGTTCCGAATTGCTCTCCAGAATGGTTGGATCCATTCACAGTTCCACCAACAATGTAGCAATGTCACAGTTTTCCCACATCCCCTCCAACATTCTTCATTATCTTTACCTGTCATTTTAGCTAATCTGACAGGTGTGTAGTGGTATCTGAGTTGTCTTAATTTGCATTTCTCTGATTAATAGTGATTTGGAACATCTTTTCATATGACTAGAAATAGTTTCAGTTTCTTCATATGAACATTGTCTACTCATATCCTTTGACCATTTATCATTTGGAGAATGGCTTGAATTCTTATAAATTTGAGTCAATTCTCTATATATTTTATAAATAAAGCCTTTGTCAGAACCTTTGAATGTAAAATATTTTCCTAGTTTATTGCTTCCCTTGTAATCTTGTCTGCATTTGTTTTGTTTGTACAAAACATTTTAACTTGATATAGTAAAAATTATCTATTTTGTGATTAATAATGATCTCTAATTCTTCTGTCACAAATTCTTTCTTCCTCCACAGATCTGAGAGGTAAATCATCTTGTTCTTCTAATTTGTTTATAATATTCTTTATGTCTAGATAATGAATCCATTTTGACCTTATCTTGGTATACAGTGTTAGGTGTGGGTCAATGCCTAGTTTCTTCCATACTAGATTCCAGTTTTCCCAGCAGTTTTAGATCTGGTACAGCTAGGCCACCTTCATTTGCTTTTTTTTCCCCATTAATTCCCTTGAAAATCTTGACCTTTTGTTGTTCCAGATGAATTTTGTTATTTTTTCCTAAGTCAGTAAAATAATTCCTTGGGAGTTTAATTGGTATAGCACTAAATAAATAGATTAATTTAGATAACATTGTCATCTTTATTATATTCACTTGACCTATCCAAGAGCACTTGATATTTTTCCAATTGTTTAAATCTGACTTTATTTGTGAGGAAAGTGTTTTGTAGTTTTGCTTATATAGTTCCTGACTTTGCCTTGGCAGATATGTTCCCAAATATTTTATATTATCGACAGTTATTTTAAATGGAATTTCTCTTTGTATCTCTTGCTATTTGATTTTGTTATTGATGTAAAAAATGCTGATGATTTATGTGGATTTATTTTATATCCTGCAACTTTGTTAAAGTTGTGGATTATGTCTAATAGTTTTTAGTTGATTCTCTAGTGTTCTCTAAGAAGACCATCATATCATCTGCAAAGAGTGATAATTTGGTTCCCTCATGACCAATTCTGATTACCTTAATCTCTTTTTCTTCTCTTATTGCCAAAAAACTAGCATTTCTTAAACAATATTGAATAGTAATGGTGATAGTGGGCAGCCTTGTTTTACCCCTGATCTTACTGGGAATGGTTCCAGTTTATCACCATTGCATATGATGATAGCTGATGGTTTTAAATAGATGCTACTGACTATTTTAAGGAAAAGTCCATTTATTCCTATACTCGCTAGTGTTTTTAATAGGAATGGATGTTAGATTTTATCAAATGCTTTTTCTGCATCTATTGAGATAATCATATGATTTTTGTTAGTTTGGTTATTAATATAGTGAATTATGCTAATAGTTTTCCTAATCTTGAACCAGCCCTGCATTCCTGGTATAAATCCTACTTGGTCATGGTGTATTATTCTGGGGATGATTTTCTGTAACCTTTTTGCTAATATTTTATTTAAGATTTTTGCATCAATATTCATGAGGGAGATTGGTCTATAATTTTCTTTCTCTGTTTTCATTCTACCTGGTTTAGATATCAGTACCATGTCTGTGTCATAAAAGGAATTTGGTAGGAGTCCTTCATTCCCTATTTTTTCAAATAGTTTATATAGTATTAGAATTAATTGTTCTTTAAATTTTTGGTAGAATTCACATGTAAATCCATCTGGTCCCGGAGATTTTTTCTTAGGGAGTTGATTAATGACTTATTTTATATCTTTTTCTAAAATGGGACTATTTAAGTAATTTATTTCCTCTTCTGTTATTTTGGGCAATCTATATTATTGTAGATATTCCTCCATTTCACTTAGGTTATCAAATTTATTGGCATAAAGTTGTGCAAAGTAATTCCTAGTTATTGTTCTAATTTCCTCATCACTGGTGGGAAGTTCTCCCTTTTCATTTTTGAGACTAACAATTTGATTTTTCTCTTTCCTTTTTCTAATCAAGTTAACTAGAGGTTTATATATTTTGTTTATTTTTTCATAAAACCAACTTTTAGTTTTATTTATTAATTCAATAGTTTTTTTTTTACTTTCAATTTTATTAATCTCTCCTTTTATTTTTAGGATTTCAAGTTTGGTATTTTTGGAGGGTTTAAATTTGTTCTTTTTCTAGCTTTTTTAGTTGCAAGCCCAATTCATTGATTTTCTCTTTCTCCATTTTATGGAAGTAAGCATCTAGAGATCATCTTATTTACTGTAAGTTATGCTTTTCTCTTTCCTATCCCTCTTCTCTCCTCCCCAGTATTTTGCTTTTGATGACTACCTCCCTCAAACAGTCCTTGCCCTTTAGAATTCCATCCCCTTTTTTACACCTTTCCCCTAATTCTTCTGTTTTCCCTTCTATTAGTCTTTCCCTTTCTTTTCCCCTTTTCCTCCTATTTCCTTATAAGGTGAGACAAGTTTCTTTGAATACCAAAAATATCTATTATTCTCTCAGAGCCAAATCTGATGGGTTTAAAGTTAACACAATGCTCATTCCTCTCCCTTCTTTTCCTCAGTTATAAGTTTTCTTTGCCTCTTCATGTGATGTAATTTCCCTTATTTTATCTCCTTTTTCCTCTTCTTCTAGTGTGTGATCCCTTTTCTACTTCTAATTTCTTTTTTATATTATCATAATAAAATCAATTTATACCCTCATTCTCTAAATATATCCATAATAGAAAATATAGTTCTCAAGAGTTTTTTTTTCCTTTTTGTTTCTCTTGAGTTCTGTGTTTGGAGATCAAGTTGTTTTTTTTTGTTGTTAATTTCTGGTCTTTTAATTAGAAATAGGTGAAATTCAGAGCAGGTAGGTGGTACAGTGGATATAGCACCAGCCTTGAAGTCAGGAGGACCTGAATTCAAATCTGATCTCAGACACTTAACACTTTGCAACTGTGTGACCCTGGGCAAATGACTTAACCCCATTTGCCTCAGCAAAAAATTAAAAAAAAAGACATAAGTGAAATTCACCTATATCATTGAATGTCCATCTTCTTTCCTGAAAGATAATGCTCATTTTAGCTGGATATCTTATTCTTGGCTGTAATCCCAGTTCCTTTGCTTTTCAGAATATCAGATTCCAGAAGCTGCTAGGTCCTGGGTGATCCTAATTGTGGCTCCTTGGTATTTAAATTGCTTCTTTCTGGCTGCTTATAATATCTTTTCCTTGGTACAGTAGTTCTGTAGCCACAATATGCCTTGGGAATTTAATTTTGGGGTTTCTTTCAGGAGATGACTGGTGAATTCTTTCAATGGCTATTTTACCTTCTGATTCTAAAATATCAGGGCAGTTTTCTTTTGCTATTTCTTCTAAGATGATGTCTAGGTTTCTTTTTTTCACTGTGGCTTTCAGGAAGCCCCATAATCCTTAGATAGTTTCTCCTGGATCTATTTTCCACGTCAGTTGTTTTTCCTAGTAGATATTTCATATTTTCTTCCATTTTTTCATTTTTTGTTTTTGTTTGATTCCTGAAGTCTTGTTGAGTCATTGACTTCCATTTGTTCCATTCTAATTTTTAGTGTATTATTTTCTTCAGTTAGTGTTTTTAATTCTTTTTGCAATTAGTCAAATAAATATTTTTGTTCATTGCATTCTTTTTCCATTTTTTTGCAATGATTTTATTTCATTTCCCCATATTTATTCTAACTCTTTTAAGATCCTTTTTGCAATCTTTGAAGAAAACCTTGTGACATGGGGTCCAGTTTATGTCTTTCTTTGGGGCTTTTTCTGGAGTTGCTTTATCTTTAGGGACCTCAGGATTTTAGGTCTGCTTCTTCTCTCTTTCCATGAAAGCTGTCTATGGTGAGAGTTCTTTTTGCTTTTTTATTCATTTTTTATGGCTTGAGGTCTGTTTGAGGCAAAGGAGGGGCAGCCTCTTTAATTTGCCTTGGGACAATTTTGCTGATTGAGTTATTTCCAGTGTTGGGCAGTTCTGCTGATTGACTGATTGCTTTAGGGTGCTCTGTAATGGTAGCTAGGTCCAGTGCTCTTCTGGGGCTCAGTGGTTCGCAATCTACCCTCTATAAAAGGCAGATCTTTCAAACCACCTGCTTACCATCAGGACAAATCAGCCCAAGATACCCACAGAAGATTCCCAGGTATGTGGAAGCCACAATGCTCTGACTCTCACTCCAGCTCTCTGCCCTGGTCTCCCTGTGCTGCAGTCTGGGTTCAGCAGACCAAGCCAGATTGAAACAGACCAGTTTTGAAGTCTTTCTAGGGTAACTTCTAAAAATGTCTTATACTCCAGATATTTGTGGATTCTTTGACTTCAAAACCAGTCTAGAGACTTCATCTGCTGTTGGTTTGAGAGAAGTTTAGAGGAGGTTACAGAGACTAGTGTCTGATCTCTGCCATCCTGGCTCCACCCCTAGAAGTCAAGTATTGCTAATCTTTTTATGTTAAAAGATGACTGCCACAGGCTAGAGATTACAACCAGGAATGTGTTGAGAAAGAATCCTAATGGCAATAATAGCATCCTAGATTTTAAATACTGCCATGTTTAGAATCTGCTATCCCTTTAACTATTGCTTTTCATCATCTTCCTATCCTTACAATCATAGGCATTTAGGAAAAGTATATTGAAAAAAAATTTGTAAATGATTTCCCAGACCACATATTTTTATTAACATTTTACTGCCTTCAATCTTATCACTTCCTTTGCCTCCTTTTTCATTTCCCAATTCACAATAAAAGTACTGATGCCTTAAAATGAATAATCTTAAGTTTACTACTAGCTCACAAGAAATTATAACTTTCTTAGGGCAAAGATGAAAAAAAAGATGACTTTTTCCTTGGCTGTTTTAAGTTGTGTATGTATGCGTCCAAATGTTTTTGTCTATATATTGCCTGCATGGAATTTAAAAGGGTCTTTTAAAAATCCAAAATGCTAGTTATTTATCATTTTATTTTATATGAAGTGATATGAACAGGAGAGCAAGAATGACAGAGAGCTGGCTTCAGATTCAGGAAGGCATAAATTCCAATTTCCACTCTGACAAATTTTGTGATCCTGCACAAATTATCTAATTTTTCAGTGTTCTAGGTTATTTAGAAGCTATGTTATGGATTGGTTGCATATTTGTATTGGCAGGGGGAATTCACAGATCCATGTAAAAAGAAAAAAGAAGTCTGTTATTTATAAAATGATTCAGACCCTTAAAGCAAATAGCAATCTTAATTTCTTTCTATATAGAGATTAAACCTTGAATTGAGATCTGAAAAGTTTTTTGGTTTTATTTTTATTCTTTACTTGCATTATAATCATCCAGAATGAGAGAAATTAATTTTGTTTCTAGCTGAGATTATTGTAGGTTAAATCCTTGAGGATATATAGCAATGATCAACCTAAAGAGTCATGTTTCTATGGGTCCTTTAAACTGTATGATCCTATTCTGAAATGGTATCACAAATTCCCATTACTTCAAAAGCTATAAATCTCTTGAAATTTTTTTAATCTGACTAGTTTAAATTTGTTTAGTCATTGAATGTCAGAGCCAGAAAACTTATACATGATTTAATGTTTATTTAATTTTATACATGAGGAAACTGAGGCCTCAGAATGTTAAGAGACTTGACTATGATCAGATATTTAGCTGGAAATGGAAGAGCTGGAAATAATACTTAGATTTACTAGTTCACCTAATCTAATATCCTTTTTTTCTTTACTATACTGCCTGTGGGATACCAAATGAATTTTAGGGTAATTGAAAAAAACAAAAACTGTCTAGCATATGTTTGTAATTCTTGCTAGTGATGATTTGTAGGTAGATCTCTTTAGCTCAGGAATTTTGAGATCTAGTGGAACTAATATGGCAAATCCCTAGGAGTAGAGTATAGTGAGGAACGGTGAAGTGGCCCACATTAGGAATTGGAACAGGTCATAAATCTTCCATCAGATAGGACTTGCCCTATGAGTAGCCAGAAAGGGAAGAAAGGGTTAAGTCCCAGTTTTATCTTCCTCTTCTTTCTGTATCCTATCTGCCTAACAGAATAAAATCTAAAAAAAATTCTCAAAATGTTACATTTTTCTAAGTACTAACAATCAACTTATTAATATAGAAGTTGCTGCCAAACAAGCCAATATGTTAAGAAAATATTTATAGAATCATTGATTTTAAAAATAGATGAAAAATTATTGCTATGATCCTGGGCAATTAGCCCATCCACCCCAAATTCCTTATTTTATAGATAAGGAAACTTAGGTCAATAATAGTTAAAATGTCTTGCATAAGTGGTAAATTCAGTTGCTATCACTACAAATCACTTCTTTCCAAATCACAATCCAATCCACCCTTCCTTCCATTCCTAGTGGACTTTAAGTAGTTACGTTAATGACAACTTCTTCAACCTAATTTTATCAGCGTATTTCAAGCTACATATTTCTCAGTTCTCCAGTATTCCATTGGATCCTGGATCTCACTTGTGTTTGAATTCCCTCCAATCTGTATATCACAACTCCTTGCCTGCTCTATTCTTATTTAATTGTACCAGTAGGTTCCATCTCTTTGTAATCCCATTTGGAGTTTTATTTGTTTTGTTTTCTTTTTTGTCAAAGACACTGAGGTAACTTAGCATTTTCTTCTCCAGCTCATTTTCAGATGAAAAACATTGAGTGACTTGACCAGGATCATACAGCTAGCATCTGAGGACAGATTTGAATTCAATATGACTTCAGTTCTGAAACTCTCTCCACTGTGCCTCCCAGCAGTCCTTTTTGCTTGCTGCTCCTGAATAATTTATAACCCCATCTTTCTACAAATTCACTCTGTGATGTAGAGGGTATAGCTACTCATTGTTCTGGAAGACTTCTATATTGCATAATACCAAAAGAACATGTGGGCTTCCTATTGATTATCCATAAACAAAGATTCCTCATTTTTTTGAGCATGATCCAAGCTTTTCCTGTGATCACAGCACTTTGGAAGCACTAAAAACTTTAAAACTCCCAGAACTAGCTCTGAAAACACCATATGAATAAGTGTAAAGTTTGGTACAGTGCCCAACCATTCTGGGAATAGAGCCCAATTTTAAGATAAAGTTCAAAGTCAAAAAATAAGATGAAAAAATAAGCAAAAAAAAAGAATTTTTACTACGATGACAGGGAAGATAAATTCAGTAGTCAATGTCAAAACATCTACAAACAAAGTATTAGAGAGGGAGGAGGTGGCAAATTGGACACAAGCTCAACAAGTATTCATAGAAGAATTAAAATTTGTTTTAATATCAAATAAGATAAGTAGAGAAAAATTTGTGAAAAAATGAGAGCAAGGAAATTATGAAAAAATAATTAACAGCTTGTGAAAGAGGCACAGAAAAATACTGATATAAATAACATTTTAAAAATAGAATTGGTCAAATTATAGAAAGGGAATAAAAATTAAAGAAAATCAGTTCTTTAAGATTAGAATAGACAAATGAATGCTAATTATTCCAGGAAAAATCAATATTTCAATTAACTGTCAAAAGAATGGAAAAAATAGAAAAACTAAACTATCTAGATCAGAAAAACAACTGATCTAGGAAATAGTCTGAGAAGAAATAAGCCAATAATTATTTGTATAGAAAATATTGAACTACCTGAAAGCCATGATCAGAGATCATGGTACAACCACTCTGGAGAACAATTTGGATCCATTACCAAAGAGTTAATGAGAAAAGTTTAAGAAGCCCTGCTGTAGACAACTCTCAAAGACCATAGGTTACAAACAAGGCACCAAACTACATTGGTAAAGTTTGAGCTCCCTAAGTGACTGAAATTCTAATCTCTTCCTATTTCTAAACCTATTCTTTGGGTTTAGTCATTCATTCAATTTCAATCCTATCCAATTATACTACTGTATAAATACTATAACATGCATATTTAAACTTTTTCTAGAAAAATACTAGTATCAGATTTAGACCTATAAAGGACACTAGAAGTCAATGAATCCAATGTCCTTACAGAAGAGGAAAGTGAGATATCATTTAGGCTAATTAATTGACTATTGAAGGTCAAACAACTGTTCTTTTTGAGGAAGGATTAAAACCCATGTCCTCCAGAACTAGCATTCTATCTATTATACCATGTTACCTTTCTATCATAAGAAATAAGAATTTCTTAAATATAGATGATCCTTATGTGTGGAATTTTCCTGATCTACCATTCTAGTAATCCAGTCAAAAAAGAAAATAAAGTAACTTTAGCAAGATCTATTCTTAATGAATATATTCTGTCTTCTAATGATCATATATCCTTTTTGACAATGTATTATCAAAAGGATGATTAACAAAGTTATTTCTTAATGTACTCAAAAATTTTACTAGGAATTGACATCAAGCTGACCAGCCCAGCTTGTAATTATAAAGTACTGAGACTAATTGTTATCTTGTGACCAATTCATTATTCTATAATTCCAATATGTCACTTTGAGTCATTGCAATAAGATTTAAAAGGAAACCAGACTTCTGATAGTCTTTGGACTTTGCTGTACACTTTTTGGCCCAGGTGCGTCACAAGGACTTAACTACTTATTCCGTATATTTCTTATCAATTATGTCAACAATTATTTACTTGTTTTCATAGGATCATAGATTTATATTCATAGAATCATTGATTCATTACCTTAAAGATCGAGCCCAATACCCTCATTCTTATGAATGAGGAAATTAAAAAAATAAATCAATTAATAAACATTTATTAAGTGATTCAGCTAATTGCCCAGGATCATAGCAATAAGCAGTTGGAATAGAATTTGAACTTGTCTTTCTAAATCCAATTCTAGTAAACTATCAATTTTGTTTGTCATGTCATGAATCTGTCTTTACATTATATACTCTCCAAAAGTCAGTACTCCTGGCATTCACCATATGTACCTATATCTTCGATATACCATGTTCAAGATTCTGTACAATAGGATCTTAGTGTCTTTAATACTCATTTTCCATTTTTGTAGCATGAAACTAATTATTTCCTTCTTGGGGATGATTGTGGGGCAGAACCAATAATTGAATTCAAATATTTGTATTATAAAATATTGAATAAATATTGGAATCCATTTCAGGAGTCTTGCACTCATTTTATCTTTACTTCCAAAATCAGCTGTTGTATTCTTTTTATCCATTTTGGTCAGAATAGCTAGCTATAATGACCTTGCTAAGCAAAAGCTTAAGATTAAATTTTGAATAGGAAGAAAATGAACAATAGATGTGGAACAAATAACTGAAATATCTTTATGAACAGGTGCACCTAACATTTTAGAAATAATTGATTAGGGTTATAATAGACCATTTAAAAATATTGGTTATAATTGTTCCAGAGGAGAAACTGGGGTGTGGGCAGAGGAGAGAATAGGCTATTCACAACATAATTTTTGTCTTCGAAGGTTTGTTTGCACTTATGTGTCTTGTCCTACTGCTTATCAGCCACTTGTGCCAAAGTTACCAATTAGGCATCAGGCTCTGCAGCTCTAGGTAGATGGAACTATCCCAAAAGTACATTCCTGGAATTGATTAGTATTTGCAATCTAAGAAGCATGGCAAATGGTTGTTCCTTTTTTTCCTTTCCCTTTCTTTTTTTAAATGAATCTTTTGAAAGAAATGATTTATAGAAGACAACCACCTGGCATACCTAGGCATATTCCCAAATAAAGTATTCCAAAGAAACAGATTTATTTAGTTCAGTGTTTATTTAAATATCCATCATGGGCCAGGCATTATGTTATGGGTAAAAACAACAACAGCAATAAAAGGCCTTATCCTCATGCAGCTTTTATTCTACTGCTGAATTTAACACTATAAATGAATATGTAGTATAAGATAATTTGAAGACAGGACCTTTATCAACCTGAAAAGATTTCATGAAAAGATACCACCTTAACTGAGTCTTGAAAGAAAACATATTCTGTTGAAGGTCGAGATTAGAAAAAAATACATTCTAGATTGAGGGAATAGGGAATAGGGAATAGAGGGGGCAGCTCACAGAAAAACTTGTATGTTAGAGATGTGAGGTTCAGTTTAGGGAACAGTAAAGCTAATACATATGGAATATAGATAATGCGAAGGGGGATAATGTTAAAATAAATCTTGAAAGGTAGGTTAGAATCAAAAGGTAAGGGGCTTTAAGTAGATGACTCAGAAGTTTGTATATGTTCAGATAAACAAATGATCATATCTATACTTTAATATCATTTTAATAGCTTTGTAAAGGACAGATTTCAGAGGAAACAGAAGGATATTGAAATAGTCCAGCAAAGATGAAAAAAAAAGCCTGAATTAGGCTAGTAGCTATGATAAATGGAGAGAAAGTAATGAATATAAAAATTAGAGGTAAAATTGACCTGACTTTTTGACAATTTCAATGTGGAGACATAAGGTAGGGAAGAGAGTCAAAAATAAGTCTGATTTTGTGAACCTGAATGAGCTAAAAGATGATGATATCATCAGCAGAAATAGAGATGTTTTGAGGAGAGAGAGCTATTTCTGGGGATTAAAAAAGGAAGGGAGGTTGGAGATTTTGGATTTAAATGCTTGCAACTAATCGATAAATTTATGTCATTGGTTTCTCTTGATAACCAAAGACCCCACATGGAGATTGCTGAGTGTTTAAATACCCTTGGAAAAGGTGGGTGTCCCTGAAGGTGAAAATCAACACATTGTTTAATAATGAGAAAATAAATATTATAATTAGAAATATATTTTTTCTAATGAGGAAGCTGAGAGAAGTGAGTTTGATTATGTCAGCATGCTCCCAGATAATTCTGCCTCCAGCAATCTATACAATAGAATCTATTTTCCACCTAATCCTACCTGAGTTAAAACACTGGTGAGATGACAATTAGAATTCCACCTAGATCAGATGGTCTAGGTGAGGTAACTTTTGGGGCAAAGTCAGAAATGTCATTGAAAGACATGTCTTTGAATAAGGAAGCAAAAATGAATATCTTTGGGTCCTATATATAAAATGGTTTATTACCATATAAAGAAAATAATAATATGTGTTTGCTTTGTTCAAGATTCAAACCAAAAAAAGAATACATCTGTAAAGGACCTGAATGTTCAAGCCTAACTTAAATGTGAAGACTGAGAAACTCTAGTTTATGTCTGCTTGATTTTTCACAACCTACCCAGCCAAGAGCTTTTGTCCATGACCTACATGTAATCACTTAAGTACAGCAACATAAATTAATGCTGATTTCATAATGTGCAAGAACCATGTCATATTCCCCAGGACTATAATATCTATGAAATCAATCAAGGTATTGTTCTACCTAGAATTTCCTAATATGTAAGATGGTAGTGAGTATCTACTGCTAAGAGTTTCTGCCTTTATTTGTGATAACAGTATGATCTATTATATCCTCTGCTAAGTTTCTTTTGCTCTATGCTTATTATGCTTTCAAATATTTTTGTTTGACTGATGTCTCAGAAATTGATCAGGATCATACCTACTTGGTACTTGAATAATAATCCTGAATTATTGAATAATAATATTTTCAGAATCCTGGGAGATAAGCTTCATTGTCCAAAAAAGAGAATTTATTTACATAAAGAACATATTTGCCATAGTACAGTCCAGTTCAAGACCTGTTGTATGTCTATATAGAAATATATTAAATGTATGTGACTTTTGATGAAAGCCCTCTATTGAGAGGAAAGCTCCTACCTCTTTAGGTAGCCTATTTTACTTTCAGATAGCTCTAGGTATTAGGTTTTCCCTAAATCAAGCCTACATTTGTCTCTTGGAAACCTACACATTTTACTGCTTCTTTTCATATAGAGACAAACAGAACAAAAATTTGAAGGTAGCTACAATTCATACCCACTCATCCACATCTCCTTTCCTGTCTAAATACCCCCAATTCATTCATTCAATATTCAATGGCATGAATTTCAGACTTTCATTATCCTCACTGCCTTTCTATGTATACTCTCCAGTTTATCAATGTCCTTCTTAAAATGTAATGCTTATGGCCAAGAAATAGAGCAGTGGATCAGTGGCACAGGATAGGATATCAGGACAATCTAGGCAATAACCTTAACAATCTAGTATTCGATAAACCCAAAGACCCCAGCTTTTGGGATAAATACTCACTATTTGGCAAAAACTGCTGGGAAAATTGGAAACTAGTGTGGAAGAAATTAGGGCTTGACCCATACCTAACACCACATACCAAGATAAGATCTAAATGGGTTCATGATCTAGATATAAAGAGGGACTTTGTAAGCAAGTTAGAGGAACGTAATATAGTTTATCTCTCAGACCTGTGGAGATGGAATAAATTTATGT
>JAJPUD010028013.1:0-15042 GCA_023553655.1 Myrmecobius fasciatus
TCAAAATTAAAAGGTAGAACTTTCCACCAATGAAGAGGAAATTACAGCAATAATTAGGAGATATTTTGCCCACTTATATGGCAATAAATTTGATAATCTAAATGAAATGGAGGAATACTTACAAAAATATAGATTGTCCAGATTAACAGAAGAGGAAATAAATTACTTAAATAGTCCCACTTTACAAAAAGAAATTGAATAAGTTATTAATCAATTACTTAAGAAAAAATCTTCAGGGCTTGACGGATTTACATGCAAATTTTACCAAATATTTAAAAAACAATTAATTCCAATATTATGCAAACTATTTGGAAGAATAGGAAAAGAAGGAGTCCTACCAAATTCATTTTAGCACACATATACTGATACATAACTACATAGGGTCAAAATAAAGAAAATTATGGACCAATTTCCCTAGTGAATATTGATGCAAAAATTGTAAATAAAATATTACCAAAGAAATTACAGCAAATTATCACTAGGATAATACACCTTGACCAGGTAGAATTTATACCAGGAATGCAGGGATAATTGAATATTAGAAAAACTATTAGCATAATTGACAAACAATAACCAAACTAACAAAAATAAGATTATTTCAATAGATATAGAAAAATCATTTGATAAAATCCAACACCCGTTCTTATTAAGAACACTAGAGAGTACAGGAATAAATGAAATTTTCCTTAAAATAAGCAGTAGCAGGAGTAGCTAGGTAGCGCAGTGGACAAAGTACCAACCCTGAAGTCAGGAGGACCTGAGTTCAAATCTAATCTCAAACACAACACTTCCTAGCTGTGTGACTGAGCAAGTCAGAACCCGAATTGCCTCAGCAAAAATAAATAAATAAATAAAAATAAGCAGTGGCATCTATTTAAAACCATCAGTAAGCATCAGATGTAATGGGGATAAACTAGAACCATTCCCAATAAGATCAAAAGTGAAACAAGGTTATCCACTCTCACCATTACTATTCAATATTGTATTAGAAATATTAGCTTTGACTATAAGAGAAGAAAAAGAGATTAAAGGAATTAAGAGTAGGCAATGAGGAAACCAAATTATCACTCTTTGCAAATGATATGATGATATACTTAGAGTATCCTAGAGAATCACTAAAAAACTACTAGAAACAATTTGCAACTTTAGCGGAGTTGCAGGATATAAAACAAATCCACATAAATCATCAGCATTTTTATATATTACCAACCAAGTCCAGCAGCAAGAGATACAAAGAGAAATTCCATTTAAAATAACTGAAGATAATATAAAATATTTGGGAGTCTACCTGCCAAGGAAAAGTCACAAACTATATGAACACAATTGCCAAACACTTTCCACACAAATAAAATCAGATCGAATCAAATATCAAGTGCTTACGGGTAGGCTTAATTAATATAACAAAAATGACAATACTACCTAAATTCATCTATTTATTCAGTGTCATACCAATCAAATTCCCAAGAAATTACATTACAGACTAGAAAAAATAAAAACAAAGTTCATCTGGAAGAACAAAAGGTCAAGAATTTCAAGAGAATCAATGAAAAAAAAAAAAAGCAAATGAAGATAGCCTACCTGTACAACACCTAAAACTGTATTATAAAGCAGTGATTATCAAAAACATTTGATACTGGCTCAGAAATAGAGTAGTCAATCAATGGAACAGATTAGGTTCACAGCACAAATAATGAATGATTATAGTAATCTAGTGTTTGACAAACCCAAAGACCCCAGCTTTTGGATTAAAAACTCACTATTTGAAAAAAAAAAAAACTGCTGGGAAAATTGGAAAGTAGTATGGCAGAAACTAGGCATTGACCACAACTAACATCCTATACCAAGATTAGGTCAAAATGGGTTCATGATTTAGACATAAATTAGAAGAATAAAGAATAGTTTACCTCTTAGATCTGTGGAGGAGGGAATTTGTGGCCAAAGAGGAACTGGAGTACATTATTGAATATAAATTGGATAATTTTGATTACAGTAAGTTTAAAGTTTTTTGTTTTTTTTTTTTTTTTTTTTTTTTACAAACAACACCAATACAGACAAGAGTAGAAGGGAAGCAAAAAACTGGGAAAAACTTTTTACATTCAAGGGTTCTGATAAAGACCTCATTTCTAAAATATATAGAGAAGTAACTCAAATTTCTAAGACTTCAAGCCATTCTCCAATTCATAAATGATCAAAGTAATTTGAACATGAACAATTTTCACTATTGATCAAAAATATGCAAATTAAGACAACTCTGAGATACCACTATACCCCTGTCAGATTGGCTAAGATGACAGGAAAAGGTAATGATGAAAGTTTGAGAGGGTGTGGGAAAACTGGGACACTAATACATTGTTAGTGGAGTTGGGAACTGATTCAACCATTCTGGAGAGCAATCTGGAACTATGCCCGAAGGGCTATCAAACTTTGATCCAGCAGTATTTCTACTGGGCTTGTATCCCAAAGAGAGCTTAAAGGAAGGAAAGGTACCATGTGTGCAAAAATGCTTATGGTATCCCTTTTTGTAGTGGCAAAAAATTTGAAAACTGAGTGGATGCCCCTCAGTTGGAGAATGGCTGAATAAGTTATGGTATATGAATGTAATGGAATATTATTGTTCTATAAGAAATGATCAGCAGGATGATTTCAGAGATGCTTGGAAAAGACTTATATGAACTGATGCTAAATGAAGTAAGCAGAACCAGGAGATCACTGTAACAGCAACAGCAAGATTATATGATGACCAATTCTGATGGACATGGCTCTTTTCAGCAATGAGATGATCAAGGACAGTTCCAATGATCTTGTAATGGAGAGAGCCATCTACACCCAAAGAGAGGATTGTGGGAATTGAGTGTGGATCATAACACAGTATTTTCACTCTTTTTGTTGTTGTTTGCTTGCATTTTGTTTTCTTTCTCATTTTTTTCCTTTTTGATTTGATTTTTCTTGGGCAACATGATAAATGTGGAAATACATATAGAAGAATTGCACATGTTTAACATATATTGGATTACTTGCCATCTAGGGGAGGGAAGAGGGAAGGGGGGAAAAAATTTGGAATACAAGGTTTTGCAAAGGTGAATGTCAAAAATTATCCATACATATATTTTGAAAATAAAAAGTTTTAATAAAAAAAGATTTAAAAATAATATTTGTTAAGATATAATCATGAAAAATAAGTAAATAAATTCCAAACTACATAGAATGCAAAGTTTTTAAGTAAAGAACCCTATCAGAATAAATCAAAGTTATAAAATGGATGAAAATCCCAAGAGACAGAGTTTCTGGGTAATTAATAATCAATTGGAGATAAAGAAAAGGAAGGAATTTATTTCAAGAATGTAGCATAGATAATGCAAAGAGGGGAGATGGGGTATTTTACATGTGAAGAGAGAAAAGTTTGGCTGAATCACAGAGTATGTGTGTGTATGAGGGAATAATAATGGATGAAGTTGTAAAGATAGCTTGAAGCCAAGCTGTAAAGGACTTTAAAAGCTAAACAAAAAAGATTACATTTTATCCTAGAACCAACAGAAAGCCACTGGAGTTGATTAAATAAATGTGTGACATTTTGAGATATGGATGTAGTAGGAAGAACTGGAATGATTAGATGAAAAGCATGAATATAAATTAGAAGGCTACTGAAATAATGTAGACAATAGGTGAGAAAAGAATAAACTGACATGGTAGCTATGTAGATAGAGAGAAAAGATAAGACGTGGGGTGAAGATAGAAATAATGAAGACAACACAGAAATAGTAAAATTTGGATATATGAGTCAAGAATAATGCTGAGGTTAAGAACCTGGGATTCTGGAAGGATGACAGTGTCTTCAACAGAAACAAGTTCAAAAAAGGAGAGAGTTTGGGAGAAAAAATAAAAATTTATGTTCTTGCCATAATAAATTTGAAATGTCTCTGGGATATCCACTTTGAAACAATAGGTAATTGGTGATGGAGAACTGTAGTTCAAGGGAAGAGACTACAAGTAGATAAAAATAAACATATATAAATATATATGCTTGTTGGGAGGAAGAGAGAAAGAGAGTGTGTGCCTGTGAGTCCTCTGACTCCTCTGAATATAATGATAGTTAAAAATGACCAGAGTTGATGACGTTACCAGGGAAGGAAGGAGTTCAGCAGCAGGAAAAGAGAATATGGCCTATAAGAGAACTTCAGAGAATACCCACAATTAGCATACTATGAAGGATGAACCAAAAAAAGGAGGCAGAGAAAGAATTATCAGAAAAGAAGGAGAAACAGAAGAGGTTATTACTATTATAAAACCTGTAAAGGAGTTTCCAAGAGAGTGGAGCATAATGAAATAATAATTATTATTATAGTAATAATTCAAGAAGCATCTGTTAAGCATGACCTTATATTATATGTCTGGCACTGTGCTGATGCTAGTAATAATATCTAATGTTTAAGTATCACTTTAAAGTTTGGAAAGTACCTTATAAACATTATCTTATTTAAATCTTATGTCAACTCTGTGAGGTAGCTGATACAGGTATAATTACCCCTAGTTTACTGATGAACAAAAAGAAGAGCTAACTGATTTGTTAGTGTCAAAAACAGGGCACAAATCCAAGTCTTGCTGACTCCAAGTCTATTACTCCATACAATTTGCCCTGATAACAAATCAATGGAACAGAAAAACATCTCCGATATCAATATGCTTAATTAAAATAATAATTTAATAAATAATTTAAAAATAATAACAATAAACAAATAAATAAATAAAAATAAATAATTTCCATGTAGCAAAACCAATATAATTAAAAGAAAAATAATTAGAGCAAATCTTTTGATAAATAAGAGAAAAAAATCTGACATCTAAAATATATAAGGAATTGCTAATAAATATTCAAAGGCAATCATCTCCAATACATGAATGATCAATTGATATGAAAGCAACTCACAAAAGAAACACAAATCAATAATCATTTGAAAATGTTCAACTTATCAAAACAACTCTCAACTGCCATGTTACACCCATAAAATTAGCAAAAATAATTATTAAATAATATTCAATGCTGATGAAGAGATATATGCTTATATATTGCTGATAGAACTGCAAACTGCTAAATCTTTTTGGAAATCAATCTGAAGGTCTCCAGGAAAAATTACAATTTTATTCCTATTTTCTGATCCAATGATTTCATTTTTGAAAAATAAACTCTCAAAATGCTACTAAAAACTGAACTATAAGTTCAGATGTTTACAACAATTATGTTCCTTTAAAAAAAAAAGAATCAACCCAAATTAATAAGATGTTATATTAATATATATTTTAATATAATTAAGGTAAAAAGTAAGAAGATAAGATAGCATGAAGAAAACCTTTTAGAAAACAATTCCAAATGAAAAAAGCAGCAGTAGCAGTATTCATACAAACTATACCAGTTTTCAATTCCACAAATAATCTACAACTCCAATCCTTTTCAAGAATAAAGGGCAAACAAGAACACTATGTTTTGTACTCTACTAAAATGTTGCTTGGCTCTGGACTAAATACTAATTGTTTCAACTTAGATGAAGACAGAAAAAGCAAGCTTATTGATTTTTCTGATGAAGTATGAAAGGAAAGCAATAGAGTTTAATAAAAAAAAGTTTAAATTTTCTCAGTAGGGTACATGATAAACTCATAATATGAAATTTAGCAGAAATAAATACGAAACCCTTCACTTAACTATGGGAAAGTTTTTTGGGGGAAGGGAGACTGAAGGAAGATGAATGCCTTGTTCTTACCTTTTCTTCTTTAGTAAACACCCAAATTCTTATCCAGTCTGAGATAATCTAATTTTATTTTCAGTGCTTTTATCAATCTCCTTTTTATTACTTCCATCTATCTCTGGGCTAGAAGATTTAAAGATTATTTAGAAATTTATCAATATCAATCCTATTGCTATATAAAGTTAGGAATTGGTTATATATGCTAAAAGAATACAATTCAATCAAAAATGAGAGCATATTAATTACTAACCACAAATAAGATCACCTCTATCCCAAAATGTTGAGGTTGGATAATGTTTGTTAGAATAAAAATAAATGTGATATAATGCTTCCCCACATCCCCGATGGGAAGGGGAGAATTTGCTGAAGAAAACTAGATCAATAATAGTTTTTTCTTCTCTCTTTGCTGCCAAACATTTATTTGGTCACTACTCAACATATTTTGTCTAGTCGTCCAAAGATTATTATTTTTTGACTTTCTTTTATTCCTGTCTTGAAATATTAAGTTAAAGAACCTAGGCACAGAACCTATTTTTGAAGGATTTTTTTCCTTTAAATATTTGCACACAGATGAGAAATAAGAGGTTGAGTGACTCAATGAGTCACTAAATCTGTATTCCTCAGTTTTCCCATTCATAAATTGAGAATACTTGAGTATCTACTTCATATGGACCTATAAAGATCAAATGAGATAATAAAGCTATATAAAATTAGCTATTAAGGGTTAAAAAAATACTGTATTCAAATTTCATCTAAATATATAGTTCACAGATATAAATTTTGGAGGCCATCATAAAAAGGTTCCCATCAATCTAAAAATACCTGACAGCATTAGTCCCAAGATTTTCAAAGAAATTTAATTTGTAAGATAGAAACAAGATTTCTTGAACTTTTGTAGAGTTAACATCATTAATATTTAGAAATCTTGTAGGGCAAATTTAAAAGTTCAGTAACTCCTTTTTATATTAAAGTATAGCAGAATGATTATGGAAATTCTGTTACAAGTTAAAAAGAAGAAAGAACCTGAAGTGCCTACTATAATACTTTATTTAAATATTTTGCTTTAGAACATTTTTTCCCTAAGGAAATGACAGTGTAGAATGGAAAAGTAAATATATAATTGTTACATCAGTTACTGATAGAACAATTTTTGTGGTTTTTCCCAACCCAATACCAGTAAACGGATTTTAAAAAATATACTAATTTGTTCAAATATTAATTTGTTAAAAATATCCATTGCTTAAAATGACTTGTAAACAAATTTAAAATCTCATTAAGTAACAATGACCCTTATTTGGGAACCAAAACTTACAAAGAATGTTAATTAAACATTCAGCACCTAATTTTCTTTCTTATAAGCTACATTAAACTTAAATGAAAGCTGGTCTGGTGTTCAGAAAGAAACACTTTCTTAGTTAGAATTAAATATAGGGGGCAGCTAGGTGGTGCAGTGGATAGCACACCAGCCCTGAAGTCAGGAGGACCTGAGCTCAAGTTTGAATTCTTCCTAGATGTGTGACCCTTGGCAAGTCACTTAACCCCAATTGCCTCAGGAAAAAAAAAGAATTAAATATAGGAGTTTTACACGGAGCCTTAACTTTTTTTGTTTGTGGTTCAGTGAGAAAGTCTGATGAAGACTTTGTACCCATTCTAAGAATAATCTGTATAATCTACTTTCATAACTAAATGAAATACTAACTTTCACTTAGATATTATTGAACATATAGAAAGATATAGAGATAGAGATAGATAGATAGATAGATAGACAGACAGACAGATAGATAGATAGATAGATAGATAGATAGATAGATAGATAGATTTTTCCCCATTCAAGTTCACATACTGAAGTCTATGCATAGACCCCTTAAGAATCTATGGATCCCAGAGTAAGAAGCTTTACAATAATTGGCATAATCATATGAATGATGTGCCTTGAAAAGGTATATTGATTTAAAAAGTTCAAATTGTTTAGTACATGTGTATCTCCCAGGAACATTTTGCAAACTGTTATTTTGGCCTCAATTCCTCAAGTCTGCACAATAAAATATCTCACAGATCCCTTCTGAATCTAAATTTTATTATTCTATGAAATATTTCTCAGATACCAATCCATGCACAACATTGTGCTGTATCTGAGGTATTATTGCAAACAGAAAATTCATGATAAATATGAATAAAAAGTTTAAAATAATATAAGAACTGTATAATGATATGAAAGAAAACATGGAGTAGTTCACATAGTATTAGATGTGATATCAGAAGAGGAATCTGCACTTAGCACATTTGCAATGTGACCTTAGATAATTACTTAACTTTCTGAGGCTATTTCCAAATCTGTGAAAATGATGATAGGAATACCTTTGGTTGTTAAAAAGATCTAATTTAAAAATGTATGTGAAGTACTCTGGATTCTACAAAATAATATAAAACTGTTAGCTACTATTAATAAAAAAAGATTCAACAAGAAAATAAATAATAAGCTGTGGTATACAAAATTAAGTGTTATGAATCTCTAGAAAAATGATAAATTTTTAAGTTAGGGTAGCTATAAAAGAAATATGAATTGATAATTAATGAAAAACAGAATTAAAAAAGAAGATATTCAGAAGACAGTACTAATGTGATTAAATGTACAAAAGTAAGAACAAAATAGGACAGTGGTTGTTCTTAGATGTACAAGTTTGACTGGCAAAGACAAAGTTAAACTTCTGGAAGTCAGAAAGGTATCTTGAGAAGATAAAAGTCTATATCACTGATTAAAATCTTACTTCTTTCTGCCTCTGAGAAGTCTTCATTATACTTCTATTCATATTTACTATTATTATACCAACAAACTTAAACACAGTTAATGATATTAATTTCCTTATTTCATGGAGGGCAAGGCATAATTGGCAACTTTTACCCTGGCATTAAAAATACAGTGAGTTCCATTTAGAATTTTCAATTAGCTAAAATTTTTTACCAAATATTTTTAAAAGATTTCTTTTCAACTATGATTTGCATTCCTACATATGCTATTTGCCTTCCCTCAATAATGTTAAACCAGTCTTCCTCCATTTTATTGCTGAAAAATATGGTTGAAATCCTTAAGGAATTGAAATTTAAGACACAAATGAGAATTTTAAAATGAATTTATCATGTTTCATTTTCATGACCACTGAACCCCATCCCCAAATGAAGGGCCTCAATTTTAGGAGCTTTTCCAAGCATCAATATGTGAAAGGCATACTTCACATCTTTTTATGTTAGGAATTTATTCTTGGCACAAGACATCTATTTCATACATTCTCAGATGATTTATTCACACTTGAAAAGTTCTCAAATGTGCATAGAGATGTATCATATCTCATACATACATATTCCAAAGCATCATTCCTTAATATATAATGTTCAATTTACTGCAAGAATGATTTTGTGTATAAGTCCTCAAGTTAATTTTTCAGAATGTCTTTACAACTATAACAATTACATAATATTTGATCTAATTTTTTTAACAAAGCAAAAGTAAATGATTCATAAATGCTGATAAAACCACATTTCTTTTTATTGATATCATTTGTTTTTATAACATCATAATCTCCCAATATAACTGGCCCCCAATCCAGAAATTCAACTCTTTGAGCAAAGAATTAAAAAAAAAGGGATTAAATGGTTCAGAAAAACTAAGCAATATATCAACCAACATTATATATAATATTATAGATCCCTACTACTATGCCTTTGCAAAAATGGAAGAGATATGAATTTTCATCTCTTTTTTGAGGGCCAATCTTGGCTTTATAAGTATAGAACATTTAGTTTCATTTTATTGTTGCTGTTCTTCCATTTATATTTTTGTATTCATTTTGTATATATTGCTTTCCTGATTCTGTTTACTTTTCTTTAAAGAAGTTCAAACATTTCTTTATTCTTGATATTCCCAGTTCTTATTGTGAAGCAATATTCCATAAAATTCATTTATTGTGTACTTATTGAACCATTTCCCAATCAATGGATTTCAACTATGTTTCTAGATCCTTGCAAATACAAAAGGTGCTATTACAAATAATTTGGTATACATGAGATTGTTTTTTAATAACTGATGTCCATAGTAGTGGGATCTCTGGCTCAAAGGGTATGGATATTTTATGCATTTTCTTTGCATAATTCCAAATTGTTTTCCAGAATGGTAGGACCAATTAATAGCTACACCGGAATGTATCTTTCTACAACCACATTAATGTTGACTCTTCCTATCTTTTGTTATCTTTGACAATTTCTTCAGTTTTAGCTAAAACTTTGGAATTTCTTTTGGTTTGCCTTATTTTTATTACCAGTGATCTGTAGCAATCCATTGGTTGTTAACAATTAATGATTCTTTTGAGAACCTGTTCATATCCTTCTTCAAGTTTATGTTTGTTAGTTCCATATATACATAAGTACATGTATTTATTTATTTATATACATATGGTATTTCTACTTATATGCATATCCACATCAGAGATAATCTATATCAGCATATTTGTTCATTCTGTTAACCTCCTTTTTCCTCTCTGTATTTTAAGCTGTGTAATTTTAATTTGAGAATTTTAATTTTATTTCAGTAATGGGCACTTTAAAAATATTACATTCTTTATCTTAGTGTGGCTGATTTTATTTGAACAAAAGTTTTTTAATATTATTATGATATGATTTTTAATCTTCAGTTCAGTCTACAAATTCATTTTAAGATATTATTGTTATAAGATTTTAAATGTTTCTCTAAATCTAATTTTAATACAATGTTTTCCAATTTTTTCAGTGATTTTTATCAAACAAGGAATTCTTCCCCAAGTAATTTATGTAATCAGGTTAATTAACACCTGACATAATGAGTTGTTTTCACACTTCTTAGTCTCTTCTACTGATCTTTTCTATTTCTTAATCAGTGGCTTCCCACCTTCCTCCACTTTTATTCTTACTTGAGACAGCTAGAGGAAGAGAATACTAGGTCTAGATTCAGGAAGATCTAAGTTAAAATTCAGTCTTAGACACTTATTTCCTAGCTATGTGACCCTGGGGAAGTTATTTAAACCTTTGCCTGTCTTGGCTTTCTCAACTGTAAAGTGAGGGTAATAACAGTCATTATAAAGTTGTTATTATAATAACAGATAAAGATTGTTATCTATTGTTAGTAGTAAAGTTATTATAAGATAATAGCTCATATTACAGGAATATTGAAAGTATAAAATAAAATAATATTTGTAAAATACTTAACATAGTGCTTTAAAGTAGGTGATTAATAAATGAACAAGACTACATACTAACCCTTCTTCCACATGTCAACTATGTGAATACAGTTATTACACCTGCCCCATAAAATCTCTTCTCTAGGCTTTTAAACATATGCAGTTTCATCCTTCACCATTTTTGTTACCTCTCTGGTGCCCTCAATTGATTACAATGACCTTAAATGCAATATCCAGAACCTAAAGTGTTAGAAACAGGACAACTTTGACCCTAGAACAGATGTCTTTACATGTTTTTCAATGTTCTCTGCATTAGAATTTACTATTAAATATTTACATTTGGTTTATTGATTCAGTTTTAATATCATGATATCTACATGAATAATATCTACAATCTAAAGTCACATGAAAATATAGCCAGTTAACCAAATTGTAGGACATGAATTAATAGTATACCATAAAAATTATGAATATGGAAAATTTCAGAAAATCTTAGCAAAATTTATATGAATTGATATGGAGTGAAGAAAAACAATGAACATAATGAATACAATAATATGAATGGAAAGATGCAATTATGATAACTAAATTTAACTCAGGACTAAAGATAATAAAAAGAACCTCTCCTCTTTCTTTACAGACAAAGGATAAGAACATTGCATATAATATCAAATTCATCAGATGAGTTGGATGTTTTGCCCGAATTGCTTTTCATAAACTTTCTTTTTTTATGCTTTGTTATAAAAAACGAAAGGCTAGGGAGAAGGAGGAGGAATGTATTTGGAAATAAAGAATGTCAGAAATACTTTAAAAAAATAATAGTACAAAGAAAAAATAACCAATTTTCTTGCTTTCATTCACAAAAAATACTTACACAATGCTGAAATGCTCAAATATTCTTTAACAGGTACATAATGTATTAACCTATACTCTAAGACACATCATAGCCAATATTCGTCTAGTAAATGAGTATTTCTTAAAAATAACATCATGCCTTAAAATATATTGTCTTAATTAAAAACAAAAGATACCTAAAGTTTATAAAACAAATGTTTTAGTTTTTTCCTTAAAATACTGTTTTCAAATTAATCCAACAAGTTATGAAAATTTAGGCTGATTATTTTACAAAGATAGCAGCCAACGAGCTAAAGATATTTGTATATTTTACCTTCTTTGGAGCACAAGTAGAAGATTCCTTTTTCATATTCCTTAGCAAAAACTCTGGTATATTATTTTCAATATCCTCCCGTGTGCCCTTTTTATGCAGTACTGCAGCCAGAAATGAGATTACCTAGGGAAAGAATATTCACAAACTTTATACAAAATGCAACAAATTGGAGAAAACCAAATAATTAACTTATAATCCAAAAACTTTAAAACACTTAATGAAGTTTAAGACACAAAAAATGGATCAGTTGCTGAGGAACAAGTAACTATTTTCCTCCTTGTACTCATCAATTTTCAAAATAAAAAATTAACTTTAAATTCACACTGATCATCTTTACATTTAATGGTTCTGATAAAGGCCTCATTTCTAAACTATATAGAGAATTGTCTCATATATATAAGAATTCAAGCCATTCTTCAATAGATAAGTGGTCAACGGATATGAACAGACAATTTTCAGATGATGAAATTAATTAATTAAAACCATCTCTACTCATGAAAAGTTGCTCCAAATCACTATTGATCAGAGAAATGCAAATTAAGACAACTCTGAGATACCACTACACACCTGTCAGATTGGCTAAGATGACAGGAAAGGATAATGACAAATGTTGGAGGGGATGTGGGAAAACTGGGACACTAATACATGGAAACTGAAGGGATGCCCATCAATTGGAGAGTGGCTGAATAAATTATGGTATATGAATGTTATGGAATATTATTGCTCTGTAAGAAACGACTAGCAGGACGATTTCAGAGAGGCCTGGAGGGACTTGCATGAACTGATGCTGAGTGAAATGAGCAGAACCAGGAGATCATTATACACGGCAACAACAATACTATATGACGATCAATTCTGATGGACATGGCTCTCTGCAACAAAGAATTGTCTCAAATCAGTTCCAATTGTTCACTGAAGAAAACCATATACACCCGGAGAGAGGGATATGAAATATGGACCACAACGTAACATATTCATGATTTCTATTGACATCTGCTTGCATTGTGTTGCCTTTCTCTCAGGATTTTTCTTGCATAACTTCTCAAGCATTTCAACATTATTAACATGTAGTGGACTTCTTGCCATCTAGGGGAGGGGAAGGGACTGGGGGTAAAATTTGCAATGGAAAGCTTTGTAAAGATCAATGCTGGGGAACTACCCATACATATGTTATACAAATAAAAAGCTTTAATAAAAAAAAAAAAAGAACTAGAGAACATTATGAAATGCAAAAAAAAAAAAAAATTCACACTGATGTTATTCAAGGACCCATCAAATTTATTAACCTATTCGACTTTTAGAAGGATTACTACAGATTATTCCTCCATTTATAAATCAGGGTATGCTTCAAAAGCTCATTTCAAGGTTGTTGCTTCTTACTTCAAACATGAAAAGGAGAAGGGTATGAGTGAAATAGGAGAGGAAAAAAAAATAGTTATTAAGAATATACTAGACCAGTTGTTCTGAAAGTGTGGGCTAGGGACCCCTGAAGAATCTCTGAAAACCTTTCAGTTTCAGTCGAAACTATTTTCATAATAATGCTATGACATTTAATTCCTGATATGGAAACTGTCATTAATACAGCCCACTTAAACAAAAGCTCTTTGGCTAAGTAAAGACATTGCTTGGAGAAGTTAAACCAATTACTATAACATGGTAGCAGAAAGTGGTCAGAAGCCAGTCTAGTAAGGAGTTATTTGATCTTGACAAAATAAATGGCAGCTAAGAGCAACACTGGTTTACAGTGCAAATTCATTTTTAAAACACAATTGCAAAAGATGACATGCAGTACTACAGCAGAAGAGAATGAAGAAAAGGCAGCTGGTTGGACAAAAGAATCTGTAGAGAACTTAGCTCAATACAGCTAATTTAAACCATCTTGAGGGATGAAATATATGGAAAAACAGAGCCATGAAGTGGAATAGATCTGCCAGTTATTTGAAGATAATCCAGTCATTCTCATCAATGAAAAAAGCGAAAATAAGTAATGGGGAATCAAAACTATCACTCTTTGCAGATGACATGATTTTATAATCAGAAAATCCTAGAGAATGAGCTAAAAAACTATTTGAAATTATTACAACTTTATCAAAGTTGCAGGATATAAAATAAACCCACATGTATCATCAGCAATTCTATACATTACCAACCAAATCCAAGAATAACAGACAAATTCCATTTAAAATAACTGCAGACAAAATAAAATACTTGGGAGTTTACCTGTCAAGACAAACTCAGTTTGGATATAACTATAAAACACTTTTCACACACAATTGGAAAAATATTAATTGTTCATGGGTCAATAAAATAAAAATGACAATTCACTTAAAATAATCTGTTTATTCAGAGCTATATCAAATTATCAAAAAAAAATACTTTGTAAAACTGGAAAAAAATTGCAAAATTTATCTAAAAAGAACAAAAGTTCAAGGTTATCAAGAGAATCAATGGAAAAAAAATTGCAAAAGAAGGTGATCTAGCTGTACCAGATTTCAAATTTATATCAAAACAATCTGGTACTGACTAAGAAATAAAGAAATCAGTAGAATATATGAGATATAAATTATATTATAGTAAAGGACCATAGTAACCCAAAGATTCAAGCTTTTGGAACAAAAATTCATGATCTGACCAAAAACTGCCGGAAAAACTGAGAAACTATAAGCTAGGTATAGACTGACAAATAACAACATATACCAAAATAAGGTGTCATGATTTACACATAAAGGGTGAAACCATAAGCAAATTAAGAGAGCATGGAATAGTTCATGTTAGATTTATGGACAAGGGAAGAATTAAGAATTAAATAAAGTAGGACCAAAGAACATATGAAGAGCATTATAAAATATAAAATACATAATTTTGATTATATAAAATTTAAAAGTTTTTACACAAATAAGACAAATGCAACCAAAATTAGAAGGAAAGC
>JAJPUD010028014.1:0-15041 GCA_023553655.1 Myrmecobius fasciatus
AAAATTTTAAATAAGATTTTAGCAACAAGATTACAGAAAGTCATCCCTAGGATAATACATCAGGACCAAGTAGGATTTATACCAGGAATGCAGGGCTGGTTTAATAGTAGGAAAACTATTAGCATAATCAATTATATTAATAACCAAATTAATAAAAACCATATGATTATCTCCACAGATGCAGAAAAAGCCTTTGATAAAATCCAACACCCATTCCTATTAAAAACACTGGAGAGTATAGGAATAAATGGGCTTTTCCTTAAAATGATTAGTAGTATCTACTTAAAACCTTCAGCAAACATCCTATGTAATGGAATCAAACTAGAACCATTCCCAATAATATCAGGAGTGAAACAAGGCTGCCCACTGTCACCATTATTATTTAATTTATTATTTATTATTATTTAATTATATATATATAATTAAATACATATAATTAATTATTAATTAATTAAATTAGAAATGTTAGCTTTGGCAGTAAGAGAAGAAAAAGAGATTAAAGGAATTAGAGTAGGTATTGAGGAAACCAAGTTATCACTATTTGCAGATGACATGATGATATACTTAGAGAACCCTAAATACTCAACTAAAAAAATCCTAGAAACAATTCACAATTTTAGCAAAGTTGCAGGATACAAAATAAATCCACATAAATCATTAGCATTTTTATATATTACCCATAAAGTTCAGTAGCACGAGATACAAAAAGAAATGCCATTCAAAATAACTGTTGATAGTATAAAATATTTGGGAATTTATCTGCAAGGGAAAGTCAGGAAATATATGAACTAAACTACAAAACACTTTCCACACAAATAAAATCAGACCTAGTTAATTGCACAAATTTAAAATGCTCATGGGTAGGCTGAGCAAATATAATAAAAATGACATTATTGCCCAAACTAATTTACTTGTTTAGTGCCATAACCATCAAACTCCCAAGAAATTATTTTACAGATCTAGAAAAAATAGTAGCAAAATTCATTTGGAAGAACAAAAGGTCAAGAGTTTCAAGAGAATTAATGAAAAAAAAAGGCTGATGATGGTGGACTTGCTGTACCAGATATAAAACTGTATTACAAATAACCGGTCATCAAAACCATTTGGTACTGGCTAAGAAATAGAGTAGTCGATCAGTGGAATAGGATAGTATTACAAGACAAACTAGGCAATAACTATAGCAATTTAGTCTTTGATAAAACCAAAGACCCCAGCTTCTGGGATAAGTAATCACTATTCCATGAAAACTTCTGGGAAAATTGGAAACTAGTGTGGAAGAAATTAGGGCTTGACCTAACACCACATACCAAGATAAGATCTAAATGGGTTCATGATCTGGATAGAAAGAGTGATAGTATAAGTAAATTAGAGGAACATAATATAGTTTACCTCTCAGACCTATGAAGATGGAATAAATTTATGTCCAAAGAAGAACTGGAACTCTTAATTGAAAACCGGATACATAATTTTGACTATATTAAGTTAAAAAGTTTTTGTACATACAAAACCAATACACACAAGATTAGGAGGGATGAAATAAATTGGGAAATCATCTTTACATTTAATGGTTTTGATAAAGGCCTCATTTCTAAAATATATACAGAACTGTCTCATATTTCTAAAAATTGAAGCTATTCTCCAATCGATAAATGGTCAAAGGATATGAACAGACAATTTTCAGAGGATCAAATTAAAACTATTTCTAGTCATATGAAAAGGTGCTCCAAATTACTATTGATCAGAGAAATGCAAATCAAGACAATCCTGAGTTACTACTACACATATGTCAGATTGGCTAAAATGACAGTAAATTATTATGACAAATGTTGGAGGGGATGTGGGAGGGCTGGGACACTGATGCATTGTTGGTGGAGCTGTGAACGGATACAGCCATTTTGGAGAGCAATTTGGAACTATGCTCAAAAAGTTATCAAACTGTGCATACCCTTTTACCCAGCAGCATTTGTATCGGGCCTATATCCCAAAGAAATCATAAAGGAAGGAAAGAGCCCCACATGTGCAAGAATGTTTGTGGCAGCCCTTTTTGTAGTGGCTAGAAACTGGAAACTGAATAGATGCCCTTCAATTGGAGAATGGCTGAATAAATTATGGTATATGAATATTATGGAATATTATTGTTCTGTAAGAAATGACCAGCAGGATGATTTCAGAGAGGCCTGGAGAGACTTGCATGAACTGATGCTGAGTTAAATGAGCAGAACGAGGAGATCATTATATACAGCAACAACAATACTATATGACGATCAATTCTGATGGACATGGCTCCCTTCAATGATGAAATGTTTCAAAACACTTCCAGTTGTTCACTAAAGAAATCCATATACTCCCAGAGAGAGGGATATGAAATGTGGACCACAACATAACATTCCCATACTCTTGATTGATGTTTGCTTGCATTGTGTTTCCTTTATCTGATATGTCTTTTGTGTACATACGATTTTTCTTGCAGAACAATGATAAGTTTGGAAATATGTATACATATATTTGGTTTGCCAAGTATTTTAACATAATTAACATGTAGTGGATATCCTGCCATCTAGGGGAGGGTGGGGAGTTGGGGGGAAAAATTTGTAACAGAAAGCTATGTAAGGGTTAATGTTGAAGAATTACCCACACATATGTTGTGGAAATAAAATTTAAAAAAAAGAAAAAAAAAACAGCACAACTAGATATAACAGATGAAATTTAAAAAAAAATTAAGTCCCACAAAATTCTGATTTAAACAGCAAAATTTCATTAATTATATGTTAGGAGAGCATGTGAATTCATAGAGTACTCATTAACAGAGTTTTGATATATTCAAAATAGTTGTTGGAGTCAAAATTCACTGTGTGTGTGTGTATCTAAAATATATCTAAGTAACTACAAGATAGGGTTGTAATCTTCTTTTGTCCACTCTATAGATAGGTTAAAGGAAGGGGAAGTACATTTGGCCACTTTAGGTGGACTTCAGAATATAGCTTACCAATATCAAAACCATGAAAAGCCCACCAAATAAGTTGAAGAGAGAAACTACCAAAGAAAATGATGGAGACTCAAGCTGCTTGAAAGTTGGCCAAGTTAGACAAGTAACGCAGAGACTTCATTCTGGAGTTTTACATGAATACAGTGAAGACAGGTTTACATATAAGTAAATAGTTGGTTAAAAACTTTAGCCCATGCTCCTTATTAACTCATTATCTAAAAGCTCTCAGATGAAATTAAGTTGTTATTTAAAATTTAACTCATGAAATTCCTCTTCTAGTGGGAAGAGACCCTCGCTACTTAAACAGCAGCACTAGAGTTTTACAACACTGTTAAGAAGACTGGTTCTTAGGAACTTCACAAAGATCTACTGTGCTTTTTTTCCCCAAAGTAATTTACTATTATTGTTATTCTTTTCCAAATGTAAAAGAAAAATATCTCATTAAATATTAACAGCTTTCAAAACTATTTGTCACATTCCATAACATAAGTTTATGACCTGTCAGCATTTTTTTTTAAAAGAGAAAATTTTGTGTCTTCGATGTCAAGTATTTAAAACATGAAACATATTACTAGTCAGATGACAATAATCCAGTGGGATGAATTTTAAAATTATGTTACAGGGAAATCATCTATCCTATTTCCTTAGCGTATTTTTTAATCACATCCAATAGCTTTTAAAACCCAGCAGAGATAACCAGTATGGAATAATTAAAATCAATTAAAAATGTAATAATAGTTCATTTGTATAATAAAGTGGCCAAGGAAGGAAGATACACTGAATGGCAGAAATGGTGCTTCAACCCATTATATGGGGGGCAGCCATGCTGACTAGCAGTTCGTGCATGAATGAATGGCTGTTCTTCATCCTGTTCTTCCCAAGCTCTAGGAACCAATCATTTCTACTGTTCTGCCTTCATTCCATTTTGTCATTACCATGGAAGCCAGATTAATGCTACCTCCTCAACAACATTCAGAAATAGCGTCCTATCTAATCCTCACCTTCATCAAGAAGGCAGTCCCGGGTGACATCAGGTCCAATTGCCCACTGAAGAACCTTCCATCAAAACCATACATGGAGCAGGGGTGCATTGCTTCATGGAAAGAGCGAAATTGACTCTTGTGCCATAATTTATATGGAAAAACAGGGACAAAATTTGAGAAGTAGATACATTCGTCTCATTGGATTTAAAAAAAATGAAAAAATTGCTTGACAATGCCTTTGAAAAGGAAGCTGAGGCGAACATCTTTTTTTTTTAATAAAGCTTTTTATTTGCAAAGCATATGCATAGGTAATATTTCAACATTGACCCTTACAAACCTTTCTGTAACAAATTTTTCCCTCCTACCCCCTCCCCTAGATGGCAGGAAAAGTAATACATGTTAATTATGTTAAAATATTTAACAGATCAAATATGTATATATGTATATATATATATATACAATTATCTTGCTGTACAGGAAAAAAACCTGAGAAGGAAAACATAAATTAAGCAAACATTAATAGAGAGTGTGAAAATGCTATGTTGTGGTCCAGACTCAGATCCCACAGGACTCTTCGCTGGGTGTATATGGCTTTCTTCATCACTGAACAACTGGAACTGGTTTGAAACACCTCATTATTGAAGAGAACCATGTCCTTCAGAATTGATCATCATATAGTCTTATTGTTGCCGTGTACAATAATCTGGTTCTGCTGATGTTGCTCATCATCAGTTCATGCAAGTCTCTCCAGGCCTCTCTGAAATTATCTTGTTGGTCGTTTCTTACAGAACAATAGTATTCCATAGCATTCATATACCATAATTTATTCAGCCGTTCTCCAATTGATGGGCATCCTGAGGTGAACATCTTAACAGGATGTTGGACAATGGATCATGAAAGGAAACCGAAAAAAATTGAAAACTCACCAAAGCTGAGAAGCTAAAGACTGCCAGTGCCTGGTTCCCCTCATCTGGTAATTGGACCTCATCCACCAGTATGACACACAGACTTCATGCAATAAAATGTTTAATGAGGAAAAAGATAATTGCATTGGAATGAATGGCTAATGACTGACTTGCAATAGCATGTTGCTCCTTGAAAATGCTGTTGGATTGCAATCCACTGGGAGAAAGCAGAAACACCAAAGGGAAAACGCCAAATAATCATCAGCGTTCACAACTGCTGGGAAAGGGACTCTTTTGTTGGCAGTAGGGCAAATATTGTACCTTTCCAATGGATTCTCCTCCAGAATTGAGGCAATCAATGAAGCAGTTGTATTGCTTTCCATCTAGAAGGTTCTCGAAGGTGACGGAGCCCAAATTTCAGATAACTCAGACAGCATGGAATACTTTAGATGCAGAAACAGAATCTCAGGGAAGAGCTGCAAGCAGATGTTAGTTGCTTACTTTCACATGAAGACTCTGGATGGCTGTAGAATAACATCATTTCGTTGACACAAGAGGGGTGTTGTACACATTCTACTCAAAGTGCCTGTGGATGGCAAAGGAAAACAGAGTGAATGAGAGCAATGGACCTCAAACCCAAATTTGAAGTGGACAGCCATGCTGAATAAAGATGCATACAGGAATGGCTCTTGTTTCTCATGATGTTCACTTGTTCTACCAAAATTACATTAGATGTAAGAACAGAATCTCAGGGAAGAGCTGCAAACAGACGTTGGTTGCTTACCTTTACATGAAGACACCCGATGGCCATAACATAAGATCATTGTGTTGACATATGAGAGATGAAAACACGTATCGCTCCTCATTATCATGATCTTCACAAGCTCTACCAAATATACTTTAGATGCACAAACAGGATCTCAGAGGAAGAGCTCCAAGAAGTGGGTTCCTCACCTTCACATGAAGTCTTCAGGTGGTTATAGAATAAGATCATTTCATTGACATGAGTGGTGTTCAAATGCCCAATACCAAGGAAGGAAGACACCTTTATTGGCAGAAATGGTTCTGCAAGACCATTCTGTCGGGGGCAGCCATGCTGCCTAAGGATGCATGCATTAATGGCTCTTCTTGATCTTGTTATGCACAATTTCTAGGAACCAATCATTTCTGCTGTACTGCTTTGGTTCCATTTTATCATGATCATGGAAACCAGCTCAAAAGCAAGCTGCTCAACAACTTTCAGAAAAAGCATCCCTTCTAAACCTCACCTTCTTCAAGGAGGCAGTCCCTGCTGAAATCAGGTCCAAAGGCCCAGTGGAGAACCTTCCAGCAAAACCACATATGGATCAGGGGTGTATTGTTACATGGAGAGAGCAAAATGGACTCTAGTGACATCATTTATATTGGTACCATACGGACAAAACTTGCAGAGGCAAAGGTTTGATCATATTTCAACAAATGTGGGGAAAAAAAAAGCTTGAGAGTGGCTTTGAGAAGGAAGCTGAGCTGCTCATCTGAACGGGATGTTGGACAATGGGTCAGGAAAGGAAAAAGAAGAACCTGAGTACTCACCATAGCTGAGAAGAGGCTCAAGACTGCCAGTGCCCGATTGCCATGGTCTGGCAATTGGTTTCTATCCACCTGTGTGACACATGGCCTCAAGCTAATTAAATCAAATGCTTAGGGCCAAAAACAATAATTGCATTGCAATGAATGGTTCATGACTGACCTGGAAAAGAGAATTGCACCCTGAAAATGCTGTTGGATTGCAGCCCAGTGGGAGAAAACAGAAATACCAAAGGGAAAAGGCCAGAAAATCATTGACATTCACGACTGCTGGGAGAGGGGCTCTCTCCTTGGCACTGTTGGACATATTGTGCCTTCCCAATGGATTCTTCTCATGACATTAGGTGACCAGTGGATCTATTCAATAGCTTTGCATGTTTCCTGAAAGTGAAGGTGGCATGGAATATTTTAAATGCAGAAATAGGATCTCATGTGACAAGCTTCAAGCAGATCATGGTTCCTTACCTTCACATGGAGTCCTCAGAGGACCGTAGCATGAGATCATTTCATCGGCATTAACTAGTTGCTTTACACACTCTACTCAAAATGCCCATGGTTGTATCAGGAACACAGCTTGAATGGCAGCAATGGGGCTCCAACAATATTTTGAGGGGACAGAAATGCTGACTAAAGATGCATACAGGAATGGCTCTTCTTTATCATGATCTTCTCATGCTCTGGGAACAAGAGCAACACAAGTTTGGAAGGAAAATGCAGCTTCTCCAATATATTTTGAAAAACCTCTTCAATATTTTAAGTTGGGTGTGCACCTAAGAAATACATGGAAATTCCCTTTTGAGTAGGATGTGCTCCAGGGACAGTATGGAGGACAGCTGGAATAGGAACAAGATTGATCAGAATCTCTGTGGTATTTTCCTATAAAAAAAAATGCATTTCACACTACTGGGATCATGTTTATGCATTTCCATCTCCGAGGGCCCAACTGAAAATTCTGACCTCTTTATTCTCCCCCACTGGTACGTCCTGAACAATGAAACACTTGATTAAAGGAGGAGGATTGTTTGTGGGAGTCTAAGAAGCCTAAGGTGGGGCGGAGCCAAGATGGCGGAGTGAAAAGGTGACTTTCTGCCTCTCCTCCGATCTTCTCTCAAATCAACCATAAAATAAGCCTCTGAACTGATCTTCAAGTCAACGAACTCAGAAATATTTGGACACTGCTCTCTGGATAACTTCATATCAGGTTAGTCAGACTCGGACAGAGAGATTAATAGACGACTCCTGCATAGGCTGGAAGTGAGGGTGGGACTCAGCTCACCTCATCCCGGGCAGAAATTCCAAACTCCAAACTCCAAATTCCAAATACCTGGAGTTAATCTGAGGCATTCAGGACACTCTGCCCTGATTGGGGACAGGTGTTTTGGCAGACTTGCCTTGTTTAAGTAGTAATTCGGACTTAGTCCTAGCCCCCACCGGCCCAGCACCTTAAGTCGACTCGCCAAAGTACCCCAGGGCAAAGCTTTTTGCAGCCGCCGTTTTTTTTCCCTACCTTAAAGAGCTATCCACACTGTCTAAAAAAAAAATGATGAAGAAGCAAAAGAGAGCTCTCACCATAGACAGCTTTTATAAAGAAAAAGAAGAGATGATCAACCCAGATCCAGAGGTTCCTTTAGACAAAAATCCAGAGAAAATCAGCAAGGACCATCACTGTTCCCCTTTTCAAAAGGCTTTTCTGGAAGATTGCATAAAGAACCTCAAAAGAGAACTGGAGGATAAATGGAAAAATAAAGTGAAATCAGTGCAAGAAGGTATGATGCCCTGCAAAAGAGATATGAAAAAGACACCAATTTATTGAAAAATAAAATTAGTGAAGTGGAAAAAGAGTGCAATGAACAAATTGGCCAGTTACAAAAGGAGCTTAAAAAGGTAACTGCAGAAAACAACACTTTAAAAATAAGAATTGAACAAATGCACATGAATGACTCAATGAGACTTCAAGAATCAGTCAAACAAAAACAAAAAAAATGAAAAATTAGAAGAAAATATGAAATATCTCCTAGGAAAAACAAC
This sequence comes from Myrmecobius fasciatus, assembly GCA_023553655.1. Taxonomy (NCBI): domain Eukaryota; kingdom Metazoa; phylum Chordata; class Mammalia; order Dasyuromorphia; family Myrmecobiidae; genus Myrmecobius; species Myrmecobius fasciatus. The sequence goes on from JAJPUD010028014.1 coordinate 8,469, forward strand.
TGACTTGGAAAATAGATCTAGGAGAGACAATCTAAGGATTATTGGACTTCCTGAAAGCCATGATGAAAAAAAAAGAATCTAAACACTATCTTCCAGGAAATCCTGAAAGAAAACTGCCCTGAGATTGTAGAATCGAAGGGCAAAATCACCATTGAAAGAATTCACCGATCACCTCCTGAAAGAGACCCCAAAATTAAGACCCCAGTGATTATCGTGGCTAAATTTCAGGACTATAGCACAATGAACAGATTCTGCTAGCAGCTAGAAAGAAACAATTCAAATACCGAGGATCAATAATTAGAATCACACAGGATCTGTCAGCCTCCACCCTGAAGGATCAAAGGGCCTGGAACCAGATAATCCAAAGGGCAAAGGAACTTGGATTACAACCAAGAATAACCTATCCAGCCAGAATGAGCATTATCCTTCAGGGAAGAAGATGGTCATTCAAAATAGGTGAATTTCACCTATTTCTAATGAAAAGACCGGATCTCAACAAAAAATTCGACACCCAAACACAGAACTGAAGAGATGCATAAAAAGGTGAAAAGGAAAGGACTCTTGAGAACTTTATTTTTACTAGGGGGATACTTAAAGTTTGGGGGTATAATTAAGTAGATATTACTTTAATAATATGAAAAAGAGAACTAGAGGGGAAAAGGTAGTCATACTGGGGAAAAGTGGTAAAATAAGATCTAAAAAAAAAGGAGGTAAAAACAAGGAAAAATCACTTGAAGAGGCAAAGAAAACCTAATATAATTGAGAGAAAGAGGGGAGGGAGATGAGCATTGTGTAAATCCTACTCTCATCAGGTTGGGCTCTAAAAGTGTATATCAGACATTTGATTTCACATAGAAACTTGTCTGTTGCTAGAGGGAAGTGGGAGGGAAAGGAAGAAAAGTAAGGGACAAACTAATAGAAGGGAAAATAGAAGAATCAGGGGAAAGGAATAAAAACAGGGGGAGGGGATCTAAAGGGTGGAGTATTGTTTGGGGGAGGGGGTCATCAAAAGCAAAGTACTGAGGAGGGGGGAAGGGAGAAAGGGGAAAGGAAAGGGGAAAACATAACTTGGGTAAATAAGATGGCAGGAAATAAAGAATTAGTTATTCTAACTGTGAATGTGAATGGGATGAACTCTCCCATAAGGTGGAAGCGGGTATCAGACTGGATTAAAAACCAGAATCCCACAATATGTTGTCTACAAGAAACACATCTAAAACATAGTGACACATATAGGATGAAGGTAAATGACTGGAGCAGAAAATATTATGCTTCAGGTGAACAAAAAAATACAGGGGTAGCAATCCTTATCTCAGATCAAGTAAAAGCCAAGATAGATCTAATCAAAAGAGATAAGGAAGGAAACTATATTTTATTAAAGGGTACCATAGATAATGTAGCAATATCTATACTAAATATATATGCACCAAGTGCAATAGCACACAAATTCCTAGGGGAGAAATTAAGAGAGATGCAAGAAGAAATAGACAGCCAAACGATACTAGTGGGGGATCTCAACCTTGCTCTCTCAGAATTAGATAAATCAAACTACAAAATAAACAAGAAAGAAACTATGGAGATAAACCAATTGTTAGGAAAGTTAGGTATAATAGATCTATGGAGAAACTTGAATGGAGACAGGAGGGAGTTTACTTTTTTCCCAGCAGTCCATGGAACCTATACAAAAATTGACCATGTGTTACGGCATAAAAACCTCAAAATCAAATGCAGAAAGGCAGAAATAGTAAATGCATCCTTTTCAGATCATGATGCAATAAAAATCACATGCAATATAAGGCCAGGAGAAAATAAACCAAAAGTTAATTGGAAATTAAATAATCTACTCCTGAAGAATGAATGGGTGAAAGAGCAATCAATCAATAATTTCATCCAGGAGAATGACAATAAGGAGACAACATACCAAAAATTGTGGGATACGGCCAAAGCAGTTATAAGGGGCAATTTTATATCTCTAGATGCTTACTTGCATAAAATAGAGAAAGGAAAGATCAACGAATTGGGCTTACAATTTAAAAGGTTGGAAAAAGAGCATATTAAAAACCCTCAATTAAATACCAAATTGGAAATTCTAAAAGTAAAAGGAGAAATAGAAAACTATTGAATTAATAAATAAAAGTAAGAGTTGGTTCTATGAAAAAACTAAAAAAATAGATAAGCCTTTAGTTAATTTGATAAGAAAAAGGAAAGAGGAAAATCAAATTGTTAGTCTCAAGAATGATAAGGGAGAACTTTCCTCCAATGAAGAGGAAATTAAAGCAATAGTTAGGAGATACTTTGCCCAACTTTATGCCAGTAAGTTTGATAATCTAAATGAAATGGAGGAATATCTACAAAAATATAGATTCCCCAAGTTAACAGAAGAGGATATAAATTATTTAAATAGCCCCATATCAGAAAAAGGAATAGAACAAGCTATTAACCAACTCCCTAAGAAAAAATCTCCAGGGCCAGATGGATTTACATGTGAATTCTACCAAACATTCAAAGAACAATTAATTCCAATACTACACAAACAATTTGAGAAAATAGGGACAGAAGGTATACTGCCAGAATCCTTCTACGAGACCGATATGGTACTGATAGTTAAACCAGATAGGGTGAAAACAGAGAAAGAAAATTATAGACCAATTTTCCTAATGAATATTGATGCAAAAATTTTAAATAAGATATTAGAAATGAGATTACAGAAAGTCATCCCCAGGATAGTACACTATGACCAAGTAGGATTTATATTAGGGATGCAGGGCTGGTTCAATATTAGGAAAACTATCAGCATAATTAATTATATTAATAACCAAATTAACAAAAACCATATGATTATCTCCATAGATGCAGAAAAAGCCTTTTATAAAATCCAACACCCTTTCCTATTACAAACACTAGAGAGTATAGGAATAAATGGGCTTTTCCTTAAAATGATCAGTAGCATCTATTTCAAACCATCAGCAAGCATCATATGTAATGGAGACAAACTAAAACCATTCCCAATGAGATCAGGAGTGAAACAAGGCTGCCCACTGTCACCATTACTATTTAATATTGTATTAGAAATGTTAGCTTTAGCAATAAGAGAAGAAAAATACATAAAAGGAATCAGAGTAGGTAATGAAGAAACCAAATTATCACTCTTTGCAGATGACATGATGGTATACTTAGAGAACCCTAGAGACTCATCTAAAAAACTACTAGAAACAATTCACAACTTCAGCAAAGTGGCAGGATTCAAAATTAATCCACATAAATCATCAGCATTTTTATATATTACCAACAAAGTTCAGCAGCAAGAGATACAAAAAGCAATTCCATTCCAAATAGCAGATGATAGGATAAAATATTTGGGAATCTATCTGCCAAGGATAAGTCAGAAACTATACGAACTAAATTACAAAACACTTTCCACACAAATGAAATCAGACCTAACCAATTGGAAAAATATTAAGTGCTCATGGGTAGGCAGAGCGAACATAATAAAAATGACAATACTACCCAAATTAATCTACTTATTTAGTGCCACACCAATCAAACTCCCAAGAAATTATTTTACAGATCTAGAAAAAATAGTAGCAAAGTTCATTTGGAAGAACAAAAGCTCAGGGATTTCAAGGGGATTAAAGAAAAAAAAGCAGATAAAGGTGGCCTTGCTGTACCAGATCTAAAACTATATTATAAAGCAGCGGTCATCAAAACCGTTTGGTACTGGCTAAGAAATAGAGCAGTCGATCAGTGGCACAGGATAGGATATCAGGATTATCTAGGCAATAACCTTAACAATCTAGTATTCGATAAACCCAAAGACCCCAGCTTTGGGAATAAATACTCACTATTCAGCAAAAACTGCTGGGAAAATTGGAAACTAGTGTGGAAGAAATTAGGGCTTGACCCATACCTAACACCACATACCAAGATAAGATTTAAATGGGTTGATGATCTAGATATAAAGAGGGACTTTGTAAGCAAGTTAGAGGAACGTAATATAGTTTATCTCTCAGACCTATGGAGATGGAATAAATTTATGTCCAAAGAAGTCCTGGAACTCCTAATTGAACACCGGATGGATAATTTTGATTATATTAAGTTAAAAAGTTTCTGTACAAATAAAACAAATGCAGAGAAGATTAGGAGGGAAGCATCAAACTGGGAAATCATCTTTACATTTAATGGTTCTGATAAAGGCCTCATTTCTAAAATATATAGAGAATTGTCTCATATATATAATAATTCAAGCCACTCTTCAATAGATAAGTGGTCAAGGGATATGAACAGACAATTTTCAGATGATGAAATTAAAACCATCTGTAGTCATATGAAAAGTTGCTCCAAATCACTATTGATCAGAGAAATGCAAATTAAGACAACTCTGAGGTACCAGTACACCTCTGTCAGATTGGCTAACTTGACAGGAAAAGATAACGATGAATTTTGGAGGGGATGTGGGAAAACTGGGACACTAATATATTGTTGGTGGAACTGTGAACGGATCCAACCATTCTGGAGAGCAATTTTGAGCTATGCTCAAAAAGTTGTCAAAGTGTGCGTTCCCTTTGACCCAGCAGTGTTTCTACTGGGCCTATATCCCAAAGAGATCTTAGAGGAGGGAAAGGGACCCACCTGTGCAAGAATGTTTGTGGCAGCCCTTTTTGTAGTGGCTAGAAACTGGAACCTGAATGGATTGCCCATCAATTGGAGAGTGGCTGAATAAATTATGGCATATGAATATTATGGAATATTATTGCTCTGTAAGAAACGACCAGCAGGACGATTTCAGAGAGGCCTGGAGGGACTTGCATGAACTGATGCTGAGTGAAATGAGCAGAACCAGGAGATCATCATACACAGCAACAACAGTATTACATGATGATTAGTTCTGATGGACATGGCTCTCTGCAACAAAGAATTGTCTCAAACCAGTTCCAATTGTTCGCTGAAGAAAACCATATACACCCAGAGAGAGGGAAATGAAATATGTTCCACAACGTAACATTTTCATGATCTCTATTGACATTTGCTTGCATTGTGTTGCCTTTCTCTGATTCTTTTTTTTTTGTAGATAGGATGTTTCTTGCATAACTTCTCAAGCATTTCAACATTATTAACATGTAGTGGACTTCTTGCCATCTAGGAGAGGGGAGGGGACTGGGGGTAAAATATGTAATGGAAAGCTTTGTATAGATCATTGTTGAGGAACTACCCATACATATGTTATACAAATAAAAAGCTTTAATAACAAAAAAGAAGCCCAAGGTAAATCTCAAGGGACTCAGTGCAAATGAACACTAGCTGTTGAACAAACTTCTGCCATCCCATTCAATTTTATAGTTACCTTCTTCATGGAGGCAGCCCCCACGGCGAAATCATGTCCCACTTTCCATGTAAGAACATCCCTGGGAAGTCTGAAGGGAAAACAAAAATTGGTAGTGGTATATTGCTGCATGTATCATTACTAAGGGCATAAGCTATATTGGTTAAAAAAGAGAACATTTCATAGAGGGCTTAGCGCTCTCACTGATAAGTTTTTCTTCCTTTCTTAATCAAAATTATTTAAAATTAAATACAAAGGAAGAAAGATCAAAATAGAAAAAGGAAATCAGAAAAAAAGAAAACAAAACAAAGCATTGTAAGTTACCAAGCTGAACATGAGAAAGGATTGTAGCAATGTTTCCATTTCAAAAAAGAATATATAATTTCAGAAGACATTGTATTGAAGTCTCTTTGCTTTCTTTTAGCTGATTTTGTAGTCCCTACATTGCACTTTAACTATTTTCTATTTTTCCCTCTTCTTCACCCCTTAAAACTCCCCGATCAAGGTATAGGTAGCACTGATGTGTGTGTGTCTACATACATACATACATGTATATATATATATATTCACATATATGCATTGTAATGTATATACACACATATACATACACGGATATGTATATAGGGGGATAGATAAAACACACATTTACACATATATAGACATGTATCTAAAACAATATAAATATGGCTGACACATAATATAGATTTCTCTCCTGATTGACTTTTTCTGTTTGACTGGGTCTGAGATCAATGATTGCTAGATCTACTTTTATTTTTTTAATAAATTCTGCTGCCAATATGTATAGGTATATTTCTTATTAGGAATCCCTGGTAATTCTTTTACTTTATGTCTTCTCTTTCACTTGTCTTTCAAATACTTAACCTCCTCCCCACACAGAGGCACCTCCCTTATCTTATTGCCCCAACTTTCCTCTCCTTTATCTCAATCTCATTAATCTATGTACCTTATCCCTCTACTCCCCTTCATCTACACACACTTCTATACTCCACAGTGTCCTATTCCCTCCCTCCTTATTTCTTTTTTTTTTTTTATAAATTTTTATTTTATTTGAATAACATATGTGTGGGTAATTTTTCAACAATAACCCTTACATAGTTTTCCGTTACAAATTTTTCCCCCCAACTCCCCACCCCTCCCCCTAGATGGCAGGATATCCACTACATGTTAATTATGTTAAAATATTGGCAAATCGAATATATGTATACATATATTCGATTTGCCAATATTTTAAC
>JAJPUD010028015.1:0-15041 GCA_023553655.1 Myrmecobius fasciatus
AAAAAATCTGTCAGCCAGCCTTTATCATGCAATGATGGTTCTAATCTTTCTGAAAAATTATTCTATCCTAATTAAATGCTTTAAATGAAGATTCTTATACTCTTTAATTATCCTCATGGTAATGGCAATCCTTTTGGGGAAAAATTGTCTGTTCCTTCTATGCAGGTGAATTCACAGCCTAAGAAATGTTACTTGGCAAAAGTGTGCTAGTAACAGACCTGCATCTGGGATTGAACCCAGTATGGCTATCATGTGATTCTTAGTTAGAAGTACTTAAAATATCCCATTCATTATATTGAATCTTTTAAAACCAGTTGCTTGTCTTATGCCTCCTTTAAGGGCTCACAATTTCCTTTAAAAAGTTTTACTGATGTCTTTGGTTTTTTCATATCATCATGGTTTTACTGTTTCCTTCTCCCTCACTTTTCCAAAGAACATCTTAATTTTAGGTGATCAGCATCGTCCATGGTATAGCCAAAATCCAGAGCTGCCAGGTTAAAAACAAACAAAAAAAAAACTATTGCAAGAAATCAGAGGGGAAGCACTCAAGTATGAAGGAATCACAGGATCACCCACAAAAGTAGGTAGATTTGGAGGGAATGGAAAGAAACATTCCAAAAGGCAAAATAGACGTTGTGTTTCCTTTCTCTGATTTTCTTTTTTTTTTCTTGTAGACAGGATTTTTCTTGCACAACTTGTCTAGTATTTTAACATAATTAACATGTACTGGACTTCCTGCCATCTAGGGGAGGGGTGGGGATTGGGGGTAAAATTTGTAACAGAAAGCTTTGTAAAGATCAATACTGAGGAACTACCCATACATATGTTACACAAATAAAAAGCTTTAATTAAAAAAAAAGAAACATAAAAAGGTAAATGGAAGTAATCATAAGGGACTTAGAAGAATGAGCTATTTATAGTCGACCTGAGGGGAAGATGATACAAGGATCTAATGTCATAAGGTTTTATAGAGGGAGTCAAATAAGAGGACCTGGAAGTGCTTTTCTTATGTTTTGATTATCTTGAGAAAAAGGGAAGGATGAAGAACACACTGAGAGCACAGGAGGAGCAGAATACATTATTTCACACACTAATGTGGCTGATGTAGCATCAAATGTTACTTAGGCACCAGATGATGGTAGGCACCAAAAGCTGGGGTTTGGTTATGTGAAGACTTCATAATGGTCATTTACTTGGGCAAAAGACAGATTTATTTAGGGGAATAGGTCACAGACAAAATGAAGAGATATAAAAGACCCTGGGAATTGTAATTATGAAATCATGTAATTATTATAATTGTAATTATGAAATTATGAAAGGAGTTGGGAGAGCATAGAAAGAAGTTGTAATAACTAATAATGGAAAAGACATATTCCCTAGTGGAACTTGCCATTTACCAGGAGAAAGGAAACACTCTTTGTGTGACCCTGAGGTTAGGGTATTCCCTTAGCTGGCAGACTAAATCCTGAAAGGGACTCAGCACCCTAAAAGAGTTAGCCATAAGAAGAAGTGTGGTCGGAAAGCCTAGTGGAGTTAGCAGAGACACCATGTGGCATGGGGGAAGGGGAAGGAGATTGTTGTGGCAGACTCAGGGGATTCAGTGCCAATGGCATGGGCCATAAGCACATTTCTAGGGGAAATTTAGCCTCAGGGAATTTATGTAACTTGGATTTCTGACTGGATTACACAGAAGGTGGGACCACAGAGCTAAATTGAAGTCTATCAGAGCCCTCTTCCTGCCTGCCCCAGGGAACAACTTTATATGTGCTTCAATTTCTATCAACCACACCCACCATTGAGGACCCCATCAATCAGCAGATTGTATAACCTGGAAAGGGCAAGGGGATTTGGACTCATGTATAAGTTCTGCTTAGGTATGGGATGTGCTGTTTATGATATGTCACAGAAATGTCCTTGCAAGTATTTTGTTTAATTTTTTGTATCAATATTGATTGGGAAAATTGTTCTACAGTCTTTTCCCTCTGTTTTGGCTCTCCCTAGTTAGATATCAAACCCATATTTGTGTCTTAGAAATAATTCGTAGGGTGCCTTCTTTTTCAATTATTCTCACATAGTTTCTATGGTATTAGAATTAGCTAGTTTTTTGTTTGGTTGAATTCACTTGTAAATCTTTAGGGTCTTCGGAGTTGCTTCTTCCCCCTTTGGGAGCTCATTTATGACTAGTTCAGTTTCTTTTCCTGAGATGGTTCAGTATTCTATTTCCTCTTCTTCCAATATGAACAATTTATTTTTTTGTAAATATAGGGTTTTTCATTAATTAATTAGAAATTAATCTAATTTCTAAGGCCCTCAGCCTCTGACCTAGGCTTTCCTAGAGGGGTAGAGGGGGCTTGAGCTTTCTGGCACTCTCGTTTGAAAGAGGGCCCTGTGCGATTCTGAAAGATTTCCAAGTATTCTCGGCACTGACACGTTCATTCATTTGGACTGTGGGGAGCCCAGGAAGTTGCTGAACTCATTTCCTGAGAAATGAAGTCCTATGACATAAGAGGCATCCTGACAGAGCAAACGGTGAAGCCTGTACCTAAAGTTAAGCTTACACATAGACTGAATCACTCTTTCTATGAAGGACGTTTTGAGGGATAGAAAGGGAACCTTCTCCCCTCACGTGTCTGCATGTCTGTGTGTGTGTGTGTGTGTGTAGCACCAAAAAGCATTATATAGGCTATAAAAGTGTGCATATCTTTTGACTTAGCAATATCTCTCAGGTTTGTATCCCAAAAAGATCAAAGAAAAGGGATATGTATGTAGAGGGATGGATAAAACACACATTTAATAATATATAGACATGTATCTAAAACAATATTAATATGGCTGACACATAATACAGATTTCTCTCCTGATTGACTTTTTCTGTTTGACTGGGTCTGAGATCAATGATTGCTAGCTCTACTTTTATTTGTCTTTAATAAATTCTGCTGCCAATCTGTATAGGTATATTTCTTATTAGGAATCCCTGGTAATTCTTCTACTTTATGTCTACTCTTTCACTTGTCTTTCAAATACTTAACCTCCTCCCCACACAGAGGCACCTCCTTATCTTCTTGTCCCATCTTTTCCCTCCTTTATCTCATTCTCATTAATCTATGTACCTTATCCCTCTACTCCCCTTCATCTACACACCCTTCCATACTCCCCAGTGTCCTATTCCCTCCCTCCTTATTTCTTTATAGATTTTGGATGATGGTATATGCTTCATGGTATATATACATACATATATGTGTATATGTGTGTATATATAAATATATAATGCATATATATGTGTATTTCCTTATTTATTCAATTCCTAATGAGTAGGTTTTCAGTACTACCAGCCCTCCTCTCTCTCCCACCTAATGCCTCTGTGTCAGTGTTTCCTCTGTACCTCATTTGTATAGCATGATTATAATTTTTATCTTTTCCTAGAAAATTTTGTTTTTTAGAACCAGATCATATTCAACTTTGTTCTAATCTTTTTTTTAACAACCCAAGTACTAATGCCAATTTCAAAATAAGGTTTATATTTTCACTTATAAGCAAAAACAGTTTGTCCTTGTTGAGCCCCTTGAAATTGTTGACTTGAGAACTATTCTAGAAAGAGCTTAACATCACTGATAAACATAGCAGCGGGTTGATGTAGATAGAGCCTGACATCCTGGAGAATGAAGTTAAGTGGGCTTTAGGCCAACCAAGCCTTGCTAGTAAGGTCAGTGGGGGTGATGCACTTCCAGCTAAGCAATGTAAAACCCCAAAATATGATAGTGTTAAATTACTGCCCTCAATATTCCAGCAAATTTGGAAAATTCAACACTGGCAACTGGAGGGAAAGGTCAGTGTACATTCCAAACGTCAAAAGGACAATGACAAGCAACATTCAAATTACTGAGCAAATGATCTCATTTTAAGCACTCCTCTTAAGATTCTGGAAGCTCAATGTTAGCCATATGTGAACTGAGAATTACCAGACTAGCAGGTTAGTTTTCAAAAAAGCAGAGGAACTAGAAACTAGATTGCCAACAGGCTCTGGGGGTGGAGCCTAGATGGTACTGGCTAAGAAATAGAATAGTCGATCAGTGGAACAGGATAGGATCACAGGACAACACAGTCAATAACTACAGCAATTTAGTGTTTCACAAACCTAAAAAACCCAATTTTGGGAATAAGAACTCAGTATTTGACAAAAACTACTGGGAAAATTGGAAACTAGTGTGGAAAAAAATTAGGGCTTGACCTACAGCTAACACCACATACCAAGATAAGATCTAAATGGGTTCATGATTTAGACATAAAGAGTCATATTATAAGCAAATTAAAGAAACATAGGATAGCTTACCTCTCAGATCTTTGGAGAAGGAATGAATTTGTGTCCACACAAGAACTAGAATTCATAACTGAACACTAGATAGATAATTTTGATTATATTATGTTACAAAGATTTTGTACAAACAAAACTAATGCAGACCAGATTGAAAGGGAAGCAATAAAGTGGGAAATCATTTTTACATTCAAAGGTTCGGATAAAGGCCTCATTTCTAAAATACAAAGAGAATTAACTCAAATTTTTTTTAAGAATTCAAAACATTCTCCCATAGATAAATAGCCAAAAGGTATGAGTAGACAATTTTCAGATGAAGAAATTTGAAGTATTTGTAGTCATATGAAAAGTTGCTCCAAATCACTATTGATCAGAAAATTGCAAATTAATAAAACTCTGAGATACCAGTAAATACCTGTCAGGTTGGCTAAGATGACAGGAAAAGAAAATGGTGAATGTTGGAGGGGATGTAGGAAAACTGGGACATTGCAACATTGTTGGTAGAACTGTGAAAGGATCCAACCATTCTCAAGAGCAATTTGGAACTGCTCGAAAAGGTATCACACTGTGCATACCCTTTGACCCAGCAGTGTTTCTATTGGAATATTATTGTTCGGTGAGAAACGACCAGCAAGATGATTTCAGAGAAGCCTGGAGAGACTTAAATGAGATGATGCTGAATGAAGAGACACCAAATTTGTCTGATATACTCTTTTTGAGCCCAATCTGATGAGAATAAGATTCATACAATGCTCATCCCACTCCCTTCTTTTCCTTAATTATATTACTTTTTCTTTGCCTCTTCATGAGATTTTACCTTATTTTTACCTCTTTTTTTTACCTTATTTTACCTCCTTTTCCCTCTTTTTCCAGTGTGATACCCCTTCTGCCTCTGCAATAGTCCTGAAATTTAGCCACGGTATTCCTTGGGGATTTAACTTTGGGGTCTCTTTCAGGGGGTGATCAGTGAATTCTTTCGATGGTGATTTTGCCTTCTGATTCTAAAACATCAGGGCAGTTTTCTTTCATGATTTCCTGGAAGATAGTTTCTAGGTTCTTTTTTTTCCATCATGGCATTTAGAATGTCCAATTTTCCTTATAGTCTCTCATAGATCTATTTTGCAGATGAGTTGTTTTTCCTAGGAAATATTTCATATTTTCTTCTATTTTTTCATTTTTTTTTGTTTTTAAGTGATTCTTGAAGTCTTATTGATTCTTGCACTTCCATTTGTTCAAGTCTAATTTTTAATGTATTATTTTCTTCAGTTACATTTTTAAGCTCCTTTTCTTTTTTTTTAATTTTATTTTATTTGCATAACATATGTGTGGGTAATTCTTCAACAATAACCCTTACATAGTTTTCTGTTACAAATTTTTCCCCCCAACTTCCCCACCCCTTCCCTAGATGGCAGGATATCCACTACATTTTAATTATGTTAAAATATTGGCAAATCAAATATATGTATACATATTTCCAAACTTATCATTGTTGTGCAAGAAAAATCTTATCTACACAAACGATATATCAGATAAAGGAAACACAATGTAAGCAAACATCAATCAAGGAGTATGAGAATGTTATGTTGTGGTCCACATTTCGCATCCCTCTCTCTGGGTGTATATGGCTTTTTTCAGTGAACAATTGGAGGTGGTTTGAAACATATCATTGTTGAAGAGAGCCATTTCCATCAGAATTAATTGTCATATAGAATTGTTGTTGCCGTATATAATGATCTCCTGGTTCTGCTCATTTCACTCAGCATCAGTTCATGTAAGTCTCTCCAGGCCTCTCTGAAATCATCTTGCTGGTCATTTCTTACAGAACAATAATATTCCATAATATTCATATACCACAATTTATTCAGCCATTCTCCAATTGAAGGGCATCTATTCAATTTCCAGTTTCTAGCCACTACAAAAAGGGCTGCCACAAACATTCTTGCACATGTGGGGCCTTTTCCTTTCTTTATGATTTCTTTGGGATATAAGCCCAATAGAAATGCTGCTGGGTCAAAGGGTATGCACAGTTTGATAACTTTTTGAGCATAGCTCCAAATTGTTCTCCAGAATGGCTGTATCCGTTCACAGTTCCACCAACAATGCATCAGTGTCCCAGCCCTCCCACAACCCCTCCAACATTCATCATTAACTTTTCCTGTCATTTTAGCCAATCTGACAGGTGTGAAGTGGTACCTCAGGGTTGTCTTGATTTGCATTTCTCTGATCAACAGTGATTTGGAGCACCTTTTCATATGACTATAAATAGTTTTAATTTCATCCTCTGAAAATTGTCTGTTCATATCCTTTGACCATTTATTGATTGGAGAATGGCTTGAATTTTTATAAATATGAGACAATTCTCTATATATTTTTGAGATGAGACCTTTATCAGAACCCTTGAATGTAAAGATGATTTCCCAATTTATTACTTCCCTCCTAATCTTGTCTGCATTGATTTTGTTTGTACAAAAACTTTTTAACTTAATATAGTCAAAGTTATCTATCTGGTTTTCAATTAAGAGTTCCAGTTCTTCTTTGGAAATAAATTTATTCCATCTCCAAAGGTCTGAGAGGTGAACTATATTACATTCCTCTAATTTACTTATAGTATCACTCTTTATATCCAGATCATGAACCCATTTAGATCTTATCTTGGTATGTGGTGTTAGATGTGGGTCAAGCCCTAATTTCTTCCACACTAGTTTCCAGTTTTCCCAGCAGTTTTTGTCAAATAGTGAATACTTATCCCAGAAGCTGGGGTCTTTGGGTTTATCAAAAACCAAATTGCTATAGTTATTGCCTAGTTTGTCTTGTGATTCTATCCTATTCCACTGATCGACTACTCTATTTCTTAGCCAGTACCAAATGGTTTTGATGACCGCTGCTTTATAATATAGTTTTAGATCTGGTACAGCAAGTCCACCATCGTCAGCCTTTTTTTTCATTAATCCCCTTGAAATTCTTGACCTTTTGTTTTTCCAAATGAACTTTGCTACTATTTTTTCTAGATCTGTAAGATAATTTCTTGGGAGTTTGATTGGTATGGCACTAAATAAGTAAATTAGTTTGGGTAGTATTGTCATTTTTATTATATTCGCTTGTCCTACCCATGATTAAGCTCCTTTTCTAATTGTCCAATTTGTTCATTGCATGGCTCTATTCTCTGGGGGGGGGGGGCAGCTAGATGGCACAGTGTATAGAGCACAGCCTTGAAATCAGGAGGAACTGAGTTCAAATAGGACCTCCAACACTTAACATTTCCTAACTGTGTGAACCTAGGCAACTCCCTTAACCCCAATGGCCTAAGCAAATAAATAAATCTATAAATAAAGTAAAATGAAATGTTCCTATTCTCATTGGCTCTTACCCTCAGGTTGCAAGGAAATTTGCCTGAGGGATTGGAGTGAGCAGGGAAAATTATAAGGCTTAAATTAGTGTTGTGGAAAGGAGGAAATATATATAAGACACCTTGTGAATGAAGAAGTAATAGGTGTTAATGGTTTAGGGTTGCAGAGTAAGGGAGAAAGAAGAATCAAGGTTGTGAACCTTGATGAATTTGTTTTGGGGTATGTTGAGTTTAAATGTCTATGAGATATCCATCTTGAGATGCAAAGGAGTAAATGGAGATGCTACACTGGAGGAGAGAAGACAGGTAAGAGAGGGTCAAATTGATCTAAGTCATCTGCCAAAAGATGATAACTGAATCCACGGAAGTTGATAAGATCACCCAGTGAAGGAGTATGGAGGGAGAAGATATTTTAAAGCCTGAGTGTGCAAAATGAATGGATTGGATTAGATAGTTTCTGAGTTCTTTCCAGCTCCAGATCCATGTACTGCTCACCAGCCTTGGTAAGTGCATCCAGAAAAGGTTTGCCCACCAAGGATGAATGTCTTTGGCTTTGTTAACTTATTGGAGGCAGCTGGATGGTATAGTGGATGGACTGCTAGAGCTGAGTTGAGGAAGATCTTCCCAAGTTCAAATTTAGCCTCATACCATACTGAACTTTGATCAAGCCATGTGACCTTCCGGTTAAACGTCATGTGCTTCAGGCTCCTCATGTAGAACATGAGAACAATACCAATTCCTATATCCTAATGGTATGAGGATTAAATGAGATAATAGTTGTCAAAGTGCTCAAAGAACTAGTAAAACAACACAATTCAAGGAAAACAAAAGTGAATCAATGATAAAAAAAAAAAGGTTAAAGAAGGTGGCCTGTATATACTTTTACTTACATGTATGTGTGTGTATGTGTCTGTGTGTGTGTAGCACCAAAAAAGCATTATATAGGCTATAAAATTGTGCATATCTTTTGACCTAACAATATCTCTCAGGTTTGTATCCCAAAAAGATCAAAGAAAAGGGGGAAAGGATCTATTTGTACAAAAACATTAATAGGAGCAATTTTGGTAGGGATAAAAATTGGAAATTGAGGGGATTCCCATCAATTGGAGAATGGCCAAAAGAGTTGTGGTATATGGTTTTGAATATTATTGCACTATAAGAAATGACCATCAGGTTCCAGAAAATCCTGGAACGATTTGCATGAACTGACCAAAAGGAAAGTGAACAGAACCAGGAGAATATTGTACACAGCAAAAGCAATTTTGTAAAAATGGAAGCCCCCAATTTTGTAAAAATGGAAGCCGCCAAATCTACTGCTATTCAAGGTTAATTAAGAAAGACATATTTTCCGAATGAGAGACATACACTCTGCCTTGGTCAGTTTAGTGCATTATATCTTAGAGAAGACAAAGACAAGCTGTGGCTTGTTCCAAAGGCAGCAATGAAAGTGGAGAGAGGAACCAAGAATATTCAGACTTGAGAGAGGACTTAAGAAGGACCAAATTTTAGCAGTCTTCAAGTCCAGGAAGGGCTGTCACTGTGGAAGACAGATGAAAATTCAGTCTGGTTCCCCTTAAATAACCTATCCAGCTAGAATGACCATTATCTTCCAGGGAAGAAGGTGGACATTTAATGATATAGGTGAATTTCACCTCTTTCTAATGAAAAGATCAGATCTGAGCAAAAAATTTGACCTCCAAACACAGACCTCAAGAGAAGTATAAAAAGGTAAAAAGGAAGGACTCTTAAGAACTATATTTCTGCTGTGGATATCCTTAAAGAATGGGGGTATAATTTGATTTTATTTTGATAATTTAAAAAAGAAACTAGAAGTGGAAGGGCTATCATACTGGAAAAAGAAGTAAAATAAGATAAAAAAGAAGGTAAAAATAAGGTAAAATTTCATGATTTTATCATGAAGCCACAAAGAAAACGTAATATAACTGAGGGAAAGAAAAGAGGGGGATAAGCATTGTGTGAGTCTTACTCTAATCAGATTGGACTCTAAAAGAGTATATCAGACACATTTACTTTCACAAAGAAACTTTTCCCTCCTCATAGGGAAGTAGGAGGGAAAGGAGGAAAAGAAAGCGAAAGACTAATAGAAGGGAAAACAGAAGAATTAGGGGAAGAGTGTAAAAAAAGGGGGTAAGTACTCTAAAGAGGGGAGGACTGTTTGAGGCGGGTGGTCATCAAAAGCAAAATACTAGGGAGGGGGGAAAGGAGAAAAGGCAAAGGAAAAACCAAAATATAAGTTTGGGTAAATAAGATGGCAGGAAATAGATAATAAGTTATTTTAACTGTTAATGTGAAGGGGATGACCTCTCCCATAAAGCAGAAGTGGATAGCTGACTGGATTAAAAGCCAAAATTCAACAATATGTTGCGTATAAGAAACACATCTAAAGCATAGAGATACATACAGAGTGAAGGTAAAGGGCTGGAGCAAAATCTATTATGCTTCAGGTGAACAAAAAAAGCAGGGGTAGCAATCCTGATTTCAGTTCAAGTAAAAGCAAAGAGATCTAATTAAATGAGATAAGGAAGGAAACTATATTTTACTAAAGGGTACCATAGATAATGAAGTAAAATCAATGCTAATCACATATGCACCAAGTGGTATAGTATCCACATTCCTAGACCAGAAGTTCAGAGAAATGCAAGAAGAAATAGACAGCCAAACTATACTAGTGGGGGATCTCAACCTTGCTCTCTCAGAATTAGATAAATCAAACCACAACATAAATAAGAAAGAAGTTAGGGAGGTAAACAAATTATTAGAAAAATTAGATATGATAGCTCTTTCAAAAAAAATGAATGGAGACAGAAGGGAGTTTACTTTTTTCTCTGTGGTTCATGGAACTTTCACAAAAACTGACCATGTGTTAGGGCATAAAACCCTCAAAATCAAATGCAGAAATGCTAAATGCATCTTTTTCAGATCATGAAGCAATAAAAATCATATGCAATGTAAGGCCAAAAGAAAATAAATCAAAAATAATTGGAAATTAAACAATCTGATTCTAAAGATTGAATGCGTGAAAAAGCAAACCATACGCACAATCAATAATTTCATCCAGGAGGATGACAGTAATGAGATAAGATACCAAAATTTGTAAGATATGGCCAAAATGGTTATAAGAGGCAATTTTATATATCTAGATGCTTACGTGCCTAAAATAGAGAAAGAGAACATCATTAATTTGGGCTTACAATTAAAAAAACTTAGAAAAAGAACAAATTAAAACCCCTCAATTCAATTCCAAATTGGAAATTCTGAAAATAAAAGGAAATATTAATGAAATTGAAAATGAGAAAAGTATCAAATAAATAAACAAACCTAAGTGCTGATTTTATTTTATTTTATTTTTTAAATTTTATTTATATTTTATTTATATTTTATATTTTATTTATTTTTTTTAATTAAAAAAAATTTTTTTTATTAAAGCTTTTTATTTGTATAACATATGTATGGGTAGTTCCCCAGCATGGATCTTTAAAACGATTTCCATTACAAATTTTACCCTCAGTCCCCTCCCCTCCCCTAGAAGGCAGGAAGTCCACTACATGTTAATAATGTTGAAATGCTTGACAAGTTATGCAAGAAAAATCCTATCTACAAGAAAAAAAGAAAATCAGAAAAAGGCAACACAATGCAAGCAAATGTCAATAGAGATCATGAAAATGTTACGTTGTGGTCCATATTTCATATCTCTCTCTGGATGTATATGGTTTTCTTCAGTGAACAATTGGAACTGGTTTGAGGCAATTCTTTGTTGCAGAGAGCCATGTCCATCAGAATTGATCATCATGTAATACTGTTGTTGCCGTGTACAACCATCTCCTAGTTCTGCTGATTTCACTCAGCATCAGTTCATGCAAGTCCCTCCAGGCCTCTCTGAAATTGTCCTGCTAGTCATTTCTTACAGAGCAATAATATTCCATAACATTCATATACCATAATTCATTGATCCACTCTCCAATTGATGGGCATCCATTCAGTTTCCAGTTTCTAGCCACTACAAAAAGGACTGCCACAAACATTCTTGCACATGTGGGTCCCTTTCCCTCCTCTAAGATCTCTTTGGGGTATAAGCCCAATAGAAACACTGCTGGGTCAAAGGGTATGCACAGTTTTATAACTTTTTGAGCATAGCTCCAAATTGCTCTCCAGAATGGTTGGATCCGTTCACAGTTCCACCAACAATGTATTAGTGTCCCAGTTTTCCCACATCCCCTCCAACATTCATCGTTATCTTTTCCTGTCATTTTAGCCAATCTGACAGGTGTGTAGTGGTACCTCAGAGCTGTCTTAATTTGCATTTCTCTGATCAGTAGTGATTTGGAGCACCTTTTCATATGACTAGAGATGGTTTTAATTTCATCATCTGAAAATTGTCTGTTCATATCCCTTGACCACTTATCGATTGAAGAGTGGCTTGAATTCTTATATATATGAGACAATTCTCTATATATTTTAGAAATGAGGCCTTTATCAGAACCATTAAATGTAAAGATGATTTCCCAGTTTGATGCTTCCCTCCTAATCTTGTCTGCATTTGTTTTGTTTGTACAGAAAATTTTTAACTTAATATAGTCAAAATTATCCATCTGGTGTTCAATTAGGAGTTCCATGTCTTCTTTGGACATAAATTTGTTCCATCTCCACAGGTCTGAGAGATAAACTATATTACATTCCTCTAACTTGCTTACAAAGTCCCTCTTTATATCTAGATCTTGAACCCTTTTAGATCTTATCTTGGTATGTGGTGTTAGGTATGGGTCAAGCCCTAATTTCTTCCACACTAGTTTCCAATTTTCCCAGCAGTTTTTGCCAAATAGAGAGTATTTATCCCAAAAGCTGTGGTCTTTGGGTTTATCGAACACTAGATTGTTAAGGTTAATGCCTAGGTTGTCCTGATAACCTATCCTGTGCCACTGATCGACTGCTCTATTTCTTAGCCAGTACCACACGGTTTTGATGACTGCTGCTTTATAATATAGTTTTATATCTGGTACAGCAAGGCCACCTTCATCTGCCTTTTTTTTCCTTAATCCCCTTGAAATCCTTGACCTTTTGGTCTTCCAAATGAACTTTGCTACTATTTTTTCTAGATCTGTAAAATAATTTCTTGAGAGTTTGATTGGTATGGCACTAAATAAGTAGATTAGTTTGGGTAGTATTGTCATTTTTATTATGTTCGCTCTGCCTACCCATGAGCACTTAATATTTTTCCAATTGATTAGGTCTGATTTTATTTGTGTGGGAAGTGTTTTGTAATTTAGTTCGTATAGTTTCTGACTTTTCCTTGGCAGATAGATTCCCAATTATTTTATCCTATCATCTGCTATTTGGAATGGAATTTCTTTTTGTATCTCTTGCTGCTAAACTTTGTTGGTAATATATAAAAATGCTGATGATTTATGTGGATTAATTTTGAATCCTGCCACTTTGCCAAAGTTGTGAATTGTTTCTAGTAGTTTTTTAGTTGAATCTGTAGGGTTCTCTAAGTATACCATAATGTTATCTGCAAAGAGTGATAATTAGGTTTCTTCGTTACCTACTCTGATTCCTTTTATCTCTTTTTCTTCTCTTATTGCTAAAGCTAACATTTATAATACAATATTAAAGAGTAATGGTGACAGTGGGCAGCCTTGTTTCATTCTGATCTTACTGGGAATGGTTCCAGTTTATCACCATTATAAATGATGCTAGCTGATGGTTTTAAGTAGATGCTACTGATCATTTTAAGGAAAAGCCCATTTATTCCTATACTCTCTAGTGTTTTTAATAGGAAAGGGTGTTGGATTTTGTCAAAGGCTTTTTCTGAATCTATTGAGATAATCATATGGTTTTTGTTAATTTGGTTATTAATATAATTAATTATGCTGATAGTTTTCCTAATATTGAACCAGCCCTGCATCCCTGGTATAAATCCTACTTGGTCATAGTGTACTATCCTGGGGATGACTTTCTGTAATCTCATTGCTAATATCTTATTTAAAATTTTTGCATCAATATTCATTAGGGAAATTGGTCTATAGTTTTCTTTCTCTGTTTTCACCCTATGTGGTTTAGCTATCAGCACCATATCGGTCTCATAGAAGGATTCTGGCAGTATACCTTCTGTCCCTAATTTCTCAAATAGTTTGTGTAGTATTGGAATCAATTGTTCTTTGAATGTTTGGTAGAATTCACATGTAAATCCATCTGGCCCTGGAGATTTTTTCTTAGGGAGTTGGTTAATGGCTTGTTCTATTTCTTTTTCTAATATGGGACTATTTAAATAATTTATATCCTCTTCTGTTAACCTGGGCAATCTATATTTTTGTAGATATTCCTCCATTTCATTCAGATTATCAAACTTACTGGCATAAAGTTGGGCAAAGTAACTCCTAATTATTACTCTAATTTCCTCTTCATTGGAGGAAAGTTCTCCCTTATCATTCTTGAGACTCACAATTTGATTTTCCTCTTTCCTTTTTCTTATCAAATTAACTAAAGGCTTATCTATTTTGTTGGTTTTTTCATAGAACCAACTCTTAGTTTTATTTATTAACTGAATAGTTTTCTTATTTTTGATTTTATTAATTTCTCCTTTTACTTTTAGAATTTCCAATTTGGTATTTAATTGAGGGTTTTTAATTTGTTCTTTTTCTAGTTTTTTTAATAATAAGCCCAATTCATTGATCTTTTCTTTCTCTATTTTATGCAAGTAAGCATCTAGAGATATAAAATTGCCCCTTAAAACCGCTTTGGCCGTATCCCACAAATTTTGGTATGTTGTCTCCTTATTGTCATTCTCCTGGATGAAATTATTGATTGTGTCTATGATTTGCTCTTTCACCCATTCATTCTTCAGGATTAGATTATTTAATTTCCAATTAACTTTTGGTTTATTTTCTCCTGGCCTTATATTGCATGTGATTTTTATTGCATCATGATCTGAAAAGGATGCATTTACTATTTCTGCCTTTCTGCATTTGATTTTAAGGTTTTTATGCCCTAATACATGGTCAATTTTTGTATAGGTTCCATGGACTGCTGAGAAAAAAGTAAACTCTCTACTGTCTCCATTCAACTTTCTCCATAGATCTATCATACCTAACTTTTCTAACAATTGGTTTATCTCCCTAGTTTCTTTCTTGTTTATTTTGTAGTTTGATTTATCTAAGTCTGAGAGAGCAAGGTTGAGATCCCCCACTAGTATTGTTTGGCTGTCTATTTCTTCTTGCATCTCTCTTAATTTCTCCCCTAGGAATTTGTGTGCTATTGCACTTGGTGCATATATATTTAGTATAGATATTGCTACATTATCTATGGTACCCTTTAATAAAATATAGTTTCCTTCCTTATCTCTTTTGATTAGATCTATCTTGGCTT
>JAJPUD010028017.1:0-15039 GCA_023553655.1 Myrmecobius fasciatus
GATCAACTCTTAAGTATCTTGGAATTTTAGGAGTTGGAAGAAACTTCAGATTCTAGTGTGATCTTTTATGTTGAAAGAGTCCCTTGGACAACATAATTTTCTCACTGTTGATTTTCTGAAAGTATTTTTCTTTCTTTTTGTTAAGCAAGGCCATTTATCCATCCTTTACCCTTCATTTTAAAAACTGGGGAAGAGGATAGATGCTTAGGACTTATCTGAAGTGAGAAAGCCACACTATGTTGTCTTGTTCAGTTTTATATAGAGCATGGGGGAAGAGGGATCAGGGATGCACTCAGGAAAAAGAATAAGGATGATTAGAGCAAGGAGAAAGTACTTGGATAAATGCAATAGGCTATGTTTTCCTTAAGTAGATTTGAGGTCAAGGACTGACACTTTTGGACTGTTGTTGGTGTGCCACGTGAATTTGATATCTGATTCTACTTGACCTCTGACAATCATCATGTTGATGTACTTTACAGCCTTATACTAGTTATTGTCAGGTTAGGGTTTTCATTTTTCTGTTGACTATTAGGGAACAGAGCAGAATTTGTCATGGCTTCTTGCTAACTTGTCATGAAGATTTTTATTTTCTTAATTCTTAGTTAAGAAACCATACAAGCTTGAGTTTGAAGTCAATCAGCTTTCAGTCAGTGTACAGGAGAGATTGAGTAGGGAAAAGAAAGGAAGGGTTAAAAAAATGGTCTTGGGAGATGCAAGACTCAAGTACCAAGAAAAAGGAGATAAGGGCAATAAGATAAGGGGAAATATGCTAAAATAACATTTGAAGATCATGAAATTAAATTTTAAAATGTAATCTATAATCTACTACATTATATAGGTATGGTTTTCCTAAATGCAGTTATTACCAAGAAAAAGAGGGAAAAGAACTTGAGGTTATAGTAAATTTGGA
Organism: Myrmecobius fasciatus; assembly: GCA_023553655.1. Classification (NCBI taxonomy): domain Eukaryota; kingdom Metazoa; phylum Chordata; class Mammalia; order Dasyuromorphia; family Myrmecobiidae; genus Myrmecobius; species Myrmecobius fasciatus. The sequence goes on from JAJPUD010028017.1 coordinate 911, forward strand.
ATTTAGAAAAGTACCTTAGAGCTCACCTAATCTGCACCATTTTATAGATGAGGAAACGGGTTAAATGGATTGGTCACACAATTGTAGCCAATGGTGGGGTCCCCTTCAAACTCTAGTATTTTCACTTTGTTATCTGTAATCAAAGCTTCCTAAACTGGGTTGCCATCCCATATGGAGTCACATGTGGGGTTCGCAAAAACAGTAAAAGGCTTCTGTGAATGCGTTGACCAAAAATTAATTTGAAATCAGACATATAATGAATCTGAGGTGTTTCTGGCAGCACTTGCCAGTGTTGCATTGTATGACTTCACTGTGGCCTTGGTTCTGAACACACAATATGCACACTTTATACTCCGCTTGCACAAATGCTGCCAGAAACATCTTGGCTCAGATTCAAGATAGTGTCATGTAAAATTTTCTTGGGCAAAAAAGGGTCATAAGGAGAAAAATTTTAAGAAGCCCTGCTCTATATATTGCATCAATATTGCTTGCTTTCAGGTGAATACTCTTGTCTGTTATTTTAGACTCTGTTCCTGAGAGATTAAAATTTGGCCTTTAATTTTATGCCTATCAGAAAATAGATTTAGTATGTTTGCCCTGATTTTAAAAAAATCTTAAACATTTTATCTAAACTGAATTAACCTAAGATCAATCATTGGTTGAACCAAGAAGGGAAATTGGAACTGCAGGTTAAAATACTTTATAGTCTGCAAGATGTTTGTATTTAGGAATATTTCCTCTGTGATGCATTCCCCCTTACTGAATTGTTCCACACATATATATATATTCTATAAAACATAGAAGTATCCAAACTCCATTTTTACCATATCTGGAACTGTTGTTCCAAAGAATTCATGAATTAAAAACACCAAAGTATGTGTCTTCTCTTACTTTTAGTCAAGTAATTGTTGAATAGCATCATATACCTTCTTTGTGCCAAGTCCTGAAGATACAAATATAACTGGGAAACTTCTGCCCTCAAGAAACTTATACTCTCTTAATTATTCTCCATTTGGGCTAAGGAGTGTACATTTCCATGGGTGGAGGGTTCAACTAATTTTCAGATTGGTAAATACAAGATATATATAAAATTACTTTAGGATGCACTATCAAGTAGGGGAATTAGGAAAATCTCTCTTGAAGAGAGTGGACCTTAGATGACCCATGACTGTTTATGAGTAGAGAAAGAATATTACAGATAGTGGGGGTGGGTCAGCCCCTGTTGTAAAAGCACAAAAGTAGGAAATGGAAATATTTGCATGGGAAACGGCAAGTAAGTCTGTTTAGCTGGAAGGTAAAAAATTTTTTCCAGAAGAAAATATGATTTTTCGCCTCCCCAAATGTCAAAAATTTATAAATGCTAAAATGGAAAGCTTTGAGTATCTGTGTATATAGAGTTTAAGCAAATGACTTTCTTTTGTAGCTTTTTTGAAGATTTATGAAGTGATTTTGTTTATTGTAAAATATGAAAATAATTGGAACATTTGATGGTATACATATTTAATTGACTCATTGGCCTGTGTTCTCTGAACTCTCAAGCACATACAGGGATATTAATAGTATCCCATTAGTACTTGCACAAAAGCTTTTTTGGACCAAGCTGACAGGCCATCCTTTTTATTGCACATTTTGAAAGGTATCATCATAAAATTGAACAGCAGTAGCTTGGGAAACTCATTGCTCTCTAAATTGACTTGTTGGTTTTCTGGCTTTTCCTTTTGGTGTTCTTAAAATAGCCGCAGCAATTTCAGGAAATTCAAAATTTTATGTATTTAAAATATTTGACATATGATGCATTTCTTGCATATATGACTGATTACTGTGGCATAAACATATCCAATTTTATCACAGTTGCCTTTTGTTCTCCAGACTCCCTGAAAGGCACCTACTCAGGCTCTCCCATTCTTATGGGTTGTAAAGACTGCATGGCTGTGAGTTGCATATATTATAGAAGGATTCTGGTTCAGGTATGGGTGGGTCCTGGTGGTCTCTTTCTCAACTTTTTGATTATCCGATTTCATAGGAACATAGATTTAAAAGTTGAAGGGACCTTAAAGATTACTTAGTCCAAACTGGTAAAGAAATTTCTCACTTTGACATGTCCCTTGTCCCTAGTTATTAGTTTGGAGTCCTGAGATTGCAAAGAGAATGGAATTTTTTTTCCCTTTTGATTTGATTTTTCTTGTATAACATGAGGAATATGGAAATATGTTTAGAAGAATTGCACATGTTTAACCTATATCAGATTGCTTGCTGTCTTGGGTAAGAGGAACAGGGGAGGAAAGGGAGAAAAATTTGGAACACAAAGTTTTGCAGAAGTGAATGTTGAAAACTTAAGCATTTGAAAAAATAAAATACTATTAAAAATAAAAAAAATATAAATATAAAAAAGATTACTTAATCCAACTCCAAAAGGAACTGAGAAACCCACAGAGAAACAGTAATACAGCTAGGATAACAACTCAGTCTTCTTTAACTCCAGATCCATTGCTCTTTGATCACACCACAGTACCTCTGTTGAACAAATATATATATATATATATATATTTGAAAAATATATTTGTTATGCTTTTTGACTGACTCTTATTTCCCATTTAACAGATACAGAAACAGAAGTTACAGAAAGCTTTTAAAGGTCAGGGGATAGTATTATGTCTGGTAAAGGCTCTTCAGAGGTGGTGTGATCCTGTGGAAAAGGTACCCAATTGGAAATCAGAAGACCTTGGTTCAATTTCTGCAGTCATTCATTAAGTATAACCATAGGCTAGTCACTTAATATCAGATTACTCATTTATAAAATGAAAGTGTTAAACTAAATGGCCTCTAAGTTCCCTTGAATCTTTACTCATCCCTTTACCTTGAAAGTCCAGCAAGGTTAGAATTAATGAAGTTGGGGTTCTTCTCTTTCTCCAGTACCCTCAGTGCTAAGCGCAGGGCCTGCCACATGTAGACAGACGTCTAATAAATGTTTTTTGATATCAATATATTGAGAGAGCTTGAAGAGCATCTCTGAACTCTCAATCAGACCTAACTATGTTACTTTGAAAGATGAAAGAAAAATTGAAGGATAAGTGGACAGGGTCCTCGCTTGTTTTTTGCAGAAGAATGTTTTTAACGGTAACTAGTGAGCACTGCTTCAGACCAGCAAGCAAGCCCCAAGAACTGTTCACTGGTGGCAAAGAAACTCAGGAAACGAGGAGGCCCCCAAAGGGAAAGACCCGAAGGTTGCAACCTGACTTTGGTTATGTATCAAAATGGCACATATTCCTGATTGAGTTGGGCCTAGAAGACTTCTTGTTTCTCGGTGCCTGGTTCTAAAGGCTCCTCAGACACACGAACCAGGCCTTGTGACCTACCTGAAATCACTTTCAATTATGGGTTCCTGGTAACAGAAAATAAGCCCTCCGTTTGGCTACTAGTCCAAAAGTACGTCAGCAGACATCCTTGTGTGCCTTGACAAGTTACAGTGGTGATCCCAAACCTCATACTACATCTGGACTTGTTCTTCAGTGACGCCACCCAAGTTAGTTTGCTTTAGAGGAAAATTTCTATCAGTAACTATTTGATGTGACTGATAAGCAGCCCCAAACAAGATTTCTACTAAAGGTTTTGGCCCCTGGTGATTTGTGCTGGTGGATACAGATTTGTGCAGCATGGATACAGATGTTTGCAAGGGGTTGTTAAGGCCATGTTTTATAGAAAAAGCTGGGGTCGGGGCAGCTAGGTGGCGCAGTGGTTAGAGCACCAGCCCTGAAGTCAGGAAGACCTGAGTTCAAATCTGGTCTCGGATACTTCCTAGCTGTGTGACCCTGGGCAAGTCACTTAACCCCAATTGCCTCAGAAAAAAAAGCAAAAAAAAAAAAAAAAAAGCTGGGGTCAACTCTTGGTCTGTCCAAACAAGTCAAGGAGATAAGGATCTGAGTTTCAAGGTTACCTTGATCAAGACTATGTAGTCAAGAGACCTAGATTACCTTTCCTGGCCTGCCATTAGTGGTCTCTTTTATTTATTTACAATCCCTTCCTTTCCCTACATCTTGGTTTCATCATCTGTAAAATGGGAGGATGGGGTTTACCTAAGTTCCCTTCTAACTCTGCCTTTCTGGGAATTAGGAAATGGAACAATTCCTTGTAGTTAGCTCTTTATCCCTGTCACTCCATTTCTACCTCTTGCTCATGCTTCTCTTTAGGTCCTGCTTTGTCTGTCTTATAACATAAGTCTCTAGAACTAAAGGCCACAAACAAAATTTTGTCTGCTTGCTCACTCAGTCCTTAGTAGCAGTGGTGATGGGGCTGAAAAACTTTGTCCTCTTTCACCCTGAGTTCTTTAAATGACCTTACTTCCTAAGATGTTTTTGTTTGGTTGGGTTTTTTAGTAGCATTCCAAGAAGTTCTGTGTATTTTTTAAGTGCCTGTAGCCGTTGAGCTTGAAAGATCCATTTGCTTTGTTCACATGTCAAGTAAAGAATCTTAAGACAGAACGAATACCGGAATACCCAGTGACGTTAGCTTCAGAATGCCCAGATCTCACTGTAGCAGATGTTCATATGGTAGGGTTCAGTTCTGATTGTCGGACTGGTCACAGGCAGCTGCTGTCAGGGATTGCAGTCCTTGTTCTCTAAACGCCAGGATGAACCAAACCTATTGGTGCCTTGGGGGTTTAATTTGACACATCGCAACAGAAGAGGTTATGTCAGGTTTTAATTATTGGTTCATCACATCCACTGGTACCAATTAAAACAGGCTTTACTTTGACAAGATTGATACCTATTGACATGGATGAAAATAATCTTGGTTTATTGGAAGGAACAGAATAAATAACAATCAATGGATTTATGTATTCATTCATTTACTTTTGGAGTCAGTTTTGTAGCCCTGGGAAATAGCATGGACATAATGGGATAGCTGTTCTACCTGCTTTGGCAGCACAATGGTGCTTTAGCCTTATTCCCTGAAAAACCATTCTATAGAATCTTTCCACATTCTGAGGAAGGTGAGAAATTATGGCAATGAATCCAGACTGTTCACCTTGCAAAGTAAGGCCATGTTTTTATTTACTCTAAAGAAGCTAAAAGGACAATCTGAATTTGGACCACCTTGTTGCATTTCTTTTACTTCAGCAACTCTCGTGAAAACTCTCCACCACTCTTCCTGAGCTGTAGACCGTATTGTCTGTGGGGTTTTCTTGGCAAAGATAGTGGAGTGGTTTGCTCTTTCCTTCTCTAGTGGATTAAGGCAAACAAGTTATTTACTAGGATCATGTAGCTAGTGTCTGGAGGCTGGATTTAAACTCCAAGCCGACTGAGTCACCCAGCTGCCTCCTCCTTTGCTCAGTCCACTCAGATTCATTTTAGCACCAGGTGCAAATACTTAGGGAGTGTGCACAGAGAGAAGTAAAATCTCTTATTGTGTGTTCTCAAAGAAGACCTTGTTGGAGGCAGTGAATGGATTTAAGCGAGGTGAAGTCAGCCTCACTTCAGGACAGTTGGAGGTGGCCCTGATGCAGTGGGAGATCTTGGCCTTTTTAAGCTCAAGTCTTCACTAGGTCTCAATTTAATGATTAAGACCAGAGAAGAAATGAGGTAGGCAGTGGTCTCTTTCAAGTCAGGAAACAAACATCTGGGAGGGGAAGACCCTCAGGGTTTCTGGCCCACACAGAAACCAGAGCTGTTTACCTTCACTCTGAGCCAATCTGGGCCCAAACTATGACTTGGGGGCTTGGCCTGGAACTTATTGTATGTCAGTCAATGAGAGCCAGAGTGACTTGGGTTTAAGGCATAGCTCTAGTCTGTAAACCCCAAGATATCTTGCCAGATTACAGATATCAAAATTTATATTCCTTTGTGCAAAGTCTCTGCAGGGAAGGCTGTAATACTCCATGTAAACAAGGGAAAGGAAGAGAAGAAAGGGAACTGTGTCACCCAGCTGGCCAGTTTCAGTTGGTCCCCAGTGGTACAGCCCACAGGCTGTTTGTCCTTAAAGAACACCATGTCAGCAGGGAGCCATGACCTGTGAGGGAGTTGGCAAGAGAGGGCTGGGCAAGGGTACCTGCCCCATTCTCTCCTCCAGTCCAGTGGTCAAATCCTGGTTTGTAAGTAGAATCTAGGTAATCTGAGAAAGGCCAGTCCAGAGGGTCAGGAAAGCCTTCCTCCCAGATGTCTCCCTTCCACCCAGAGCAAGTCTGGACCTCTGCCTCTGTTTAAAAATGAAGAAGCTGACCTCCAAAGGTCTCCCTCCAGCAGTGGTCTGTGATGTGTGTGTGGTTTACACGCCTGTATGCTGAATTGTATCTCCCATTAAGTATTTCATGGTTCACCTTCTGGGATTGGTAACAAAACTTTCTGAACAAGAAAGTGGTTCCTAACTTGAAGCTAGAAGTCATATCTTGGTGGCAACTTCCCTAATGGTTTGCTTAATGATCTAGGTTGGTTTTCAGCATTTCCTAGATCACTTGTTGTCTCTCCTAGCAAAGGCAACCCTTGGCTTGCCTTACAGAAAACAGTTTTTCTTTGTAGGAAATTCATAGTAGCTAATGTTACTTGCAAAAGTAGGCCAAATATACATGTTAAGCAATGGTGTTGCTGAAGTATTTGAACTAATACTATAGTTTGCAAACTCTTTCATTTTCTTAAAATAAGACCAAACCAGGTCCTTTATCTCTTTATTCAGTGAATAATGGTCCTCTCCTGTTCTCCAAAATTTTGGGGGGATGCCTTGTAAAAGTGGCTCCACCATCAATCTCACATCTGCCATTTTTTTTCAAACTCTATAGATCAGCTGGGCCAGATGGTTAGAATTCATCAGGGACAAGTAGATGCTTTCTTAATATCTCCTTAATCTTAGATAACTATTCTTATTAGCTATCTTTGTCATCATCTATTTCTTTTAACCTTTCTTGTTTCTTCTGAATATGGAGTATCCACATAGTCATCAGTTTTCATTGAAACCTTTAAGGTAAAACATGTCCTTGCATTAGGATTAAAGATCCTTCTTATATAAACTGAGCATAGTCATATTGAGGTCTTTATTACCAGTTTCTTTTTTGTGTGTTTTGTCCCTTCTGAACTTACATGTATCTCACATAGTGTTCTTTACTGAGGTTACCTTTATGGTATATGAGCTTACTGGAGGACAGAGGGGAGAAGGCAGTTTTTCTCCTTCGGAAGCAGCTGGTGGTACAGTGGATAGAGCTATGGAAGACCTGGATTCAAATTCAACTTTAGATACTTAGCTGTGTGACCCTGGGCAAGTCATGTTACTGCCTCATTTTCTTCATCTGTAAAATGGAGGTTGTAAAGTACCTATTTCTCATGATTGTTGTAAGGACCAAATGAAATTAATAATTATAATCACTTGGCATTGTGTAAACATCATATTAAACTATTAGTAGTGTTATCATTCCCCAGCCTTTTATCTTATTTTTTAAAATTTTTATTTTAAACTCTTTTTGATTCAGTTTGTAAAACATCAAGCAAGTACTTTCTTATCAGCCTTTGTTAGACTCCCTTTATCCCTAAATTTCATCCCTAAAATGTTGTCCAGAAATCGAGTTCTATTATCATACACTACCTTCTTAGCCAGCTGTTTACTTCCGAAAGCAATTTTTCTGTTCTATATCTTTTCAATGAGAAGCAAAGAGGAAAAAAAAAATTGATCCCTGTGGTCATGAGTTTCTGGCTCAAGCTAACTCTGCTAGAGTTATGCTGCTAGCATCATCAGAAATTGAGAGTCCTCATCTGTTCTGACAAACCTTGGAAAGTTCCCTATTTACATCTTGGGTTACATGCTCTAGGAAGAAAAGAGGCCCTCTCTATTGTTTTTTAGTCTAAAAACAAAGTTTCAGATGACACCCCCCCCCCCTTTAATTGCCCTCATCTTTTTCCTCTACTACTGTACAATCTTTCACTTGATAGCTCCTTGGCTGTGTGGGTGGGTGGGTGGGGTCCTTTAAGAATATCTAGCTCTTCCTTTGGGAGGAGATTCAAATTTGTTTTTTTACTTTCCAGAACTTTACAGTTGTCCTGTCTTCTTCTAAAAGACATCTTTCTCCTTCTGATTTGGGTTTTTTTTTTTTTTTCCCCTTTTGAAATCCCACTAAGGATTTGTTTGTAATAAAACTGATTTACTAATAGTGAAGTGAACTTTCCAGATCCTATTCCACATAGCTTGTACTCTTCTTGTTTCAGTCATATCCCACTCTTTATGATCCCATTTGGGGTTTTCTTGCCAAAGAACTTAGCAAACTGAGGTAAACTGGGTTGAGTGACTTTCCCAGGATCACCCAGCTACTAAAGTGTCTGAGGCCTGATTTGAACTCAGATAAGTCTTGACTTCTGTGCCACCTAGCTGCCCAGTCTTGTATTCAGTTGACCTCAATTTCTACTTTATCACAGAACCTACAGACATTTAGATGGTGCAGTGGATAATAGCCATGAAACCTGTCAGGAAGTTCAAGTTTAACCTCAGACACTTTATTCCCACTGAACAACTCTCTCTGCTTCTCTTGCCTTTTCCATCTATAAAATGGTGCTAATAAATAATAGCTTCTATCTTCCTGTCTGTGAGGATTAAATAAGATGACATAAATAAAGCCTTTTGCAAACCATAAACACTTCACAAGTGCTCACAGTCATGACTACCTCTTCTATTAAGACTAATACCACCATTGCTACCATTAGTCTTAAAACTCACATCCATTTCAACTCTAATTTATAGGGGAGGAAATTGAAGCCTGGAAAGGTGAATTAAGGACCCAAGACTAATTAGGGGCAGATTTGGATCAAGAATTAATGTCTTATACCTCTAGGTTCCCAAGTCTTCTTAAAACACCACAGCCATGTTATTAATTCTGGCTACTCCTTTACAGCATAGATGTCAAACAGGAGGGAGATCAAAGAGCTAAAATCAGCTAATTTTAAGTTCTTCTAAAACAACTGGGTTCAAAGACCATCTTTGAGCTATAGGATCCTTAGTCCCTTAAGCTCTCAGTGACCTAGGCAACTTGAAAGCTCTAAATTATCCACCAAGCTACATTAGCAAAGGGAATTTTTTCACCGAAGAATTCTGTCGGCACTAATAAAACTATAACTATAGACCACTGTGCACTACTGTGTGAAAGGCATTTCAGGAGGCATACAGAAGTAAATAAGATTTTGCCCTTTCCCTGATCCTCCTGAACACAAGGGCCTTCCTCTTGTTGACTATCTCCAATTTATTCTGTAGATATTTTACATAGTTGTTTTCATACTGGTCCCCACCTTAGATTATGAAGCTCCTTGAGAGTAAGAATTGTCTTTTGCCACCCTTTGTATTGCTACCACAAGTAATAGTCACTAAATAAATGGTAACTATTGACTAGTAGAGATAGTCAGCCAAAAAACCTCACCATACTATAAGATAGAATATGATGGCGTCAGGCTCTGTTATAATTGTGATTCATGTCCTGGCATTGTATATTCCCCCATGATGGGATATGGTTTCTGGAATCTGGAGTGCAGTGTCCCTGGTGAACCTCAGATCTATGAAACAGGAATAATAAGATCTCCAGCACCAATCTCACATGGTTGTTGTGATGTTGATTGAGATCATGTTTGTAAATCTTTGTAAAGCATTTATATAAAAGTGTCAGTATATTTTTATTCATAAACTCATGGTCTTTTTGTTTTTAGTTAGTTACAGGAGTATGGGAAGGAGAATACAATTTCTTCTGTCAGGACACTAGAAGTGGAGGAGAAGCAGATATGAAGGTAATTTATCATTTTGTTATTGTTTTTAACTTTCTAATTCAAAGCACTATGCAAATCCTACCTCAGCAGGAGGCCTTTCCCCATCTGTTTTACCCTATTTTCTTCCTTTGCTAGTGCCTTCCTTCTGAGATTTCCTCTGTTTCTGCCATAAATATCTTTGTGCATACATTTAGAATGTGAACTTCTTTAGCATACGGGCAGTTTTCTTAGGGGCTTAAGCACTTCTTGTTAAGTCCTTTTGGTTTTTTTGTTTTGTTTGTTTTTGTCATGTCCAACCCGCTTTGGGATTTTTTTTTTTTTTGACAAAGATACTGGAATAGTTTTCCATTTCCTTCTCCAGCATCTTTACAGATGAGGAAACTGAGGCAAACAGGGTGAAGTAACTTACCCAGGATCACACAAATGTCTGAGGTCAAATTTGAATTGGTCTTTCCATTTCCAACCCTGGCATTCTGTTCACTGTACCCTTTAAGTACTTACTAAATGCTTTTATGACTAAATTGATATTGAATAGGGGTGATGATGCCAAGATTCCAATAAAATATATTCTGCTTCTTGAGGCTATAAAAGGATTGGTTCCCTTTAAAAAAAAAAAATCTCCAGAGGCCTAGCACCATGCTTAGAACAGAGTGTTTGTTTAATAAATACTGGCTGATAGATTGATTACCCTGATCATTTGTTTTTTTCTAGCATAGAGAAAGCTGACCCTTAAGAGTCAGACTGTTGGCTTTGAGATTTTTGGCAAGTCCCTAAACTCTTTAATGTCCTGGGCTTTTCTCTAAGCTTGTCATGGACCAACCTACATTAGCCAAGAGAATTTCTTCCCTGGGAAGAATTTCTTACACTGGTGAAATCACAAGGGTGGATTGTTGAGTACCTACTACATAGAGAGTCATATGAGGAACACAAAGGTAAATAAGATCCTGTGCTTGTCCTCCAGAAGCTTATAATCTTAGTAAGGATGAGATAAATGGAAATAGCCTTATAATATAAGATAGAATGTGATGAGTCCATAAATGTTTTCTAAGGCTTTATGGAAGAAATGGCATTTGAACCGTTTGGGTTTTTATTTTATTTTACTTTTTATATTCTCTCTCTCTTCAGAGAGGATAAGCTCTTAGAGGGCAGGAACTGGTTCATTCTTTCTTTGTATATTTTTGTCCTAACACAGTATCTGGGTAGAACTTCAACACTGGAAGGGATTTTACCACTTTAAAATCACTGAAGTTTATCTCCCCTCCTCTCTTAAAAAATAGTAATTCTGTTCAAGCTTTGCTGGAATACTCTAAAGGACAGGGAACTCATTACTACATAAGACAATGCAATGTCCTTTTGGGATGGCTGAAATAATTGGAATCCTTTTTTTACATAATTTTAAAACACATTTTTAAATTTTTAAAAACATAATTTTAAAACACACTTATTGATTCATTTAAAAAATAATAAACCAACATTTTAAAAATGAAGAGCAAAGATTTTCTATGACAAGCAAGAAGAATAGCATTGTTTTACATATTTTTGTAAATTTCTTTAATGCTTGGCATAGTAGAAAACAGCTGGATTTTCATCAACTTTTGCATTTTCAACCTATTGCAATTCAACCTGTTGGTTGAAGTATATGAAAAAGGGAGACATATTTTAATAGTCAAATAATTTTAATATTATTATGAAAATAATTTTGACCTTGGAGACATCCTGGAAGTGTCTCAGGAGCTACTACCCCTTTCCCAGAAGTCTCCAGTCTGCATTTTGGGAACCACTGATACAATGGAAAGAGCACCAAATTTGGCCTCAGAGGACCCAAGTTCAAATCCCAACTATGCCACTTGTAGATTATCTGTGTGACCCTAAGAAAATCACTGCTCTTCTCTCTTATCTCTAGAATGATTTTCTGAGGTTCCTTCCCTATATGATCTTATGATATTTACTCATTGTGGTGAACAATGGAACCATCAGAACATTGGGCTCTTATTGGATGGTTTGGTTTGGTTTTGGCAGCAGTATAATACTTTGTTAATTCACATTGAACTGCTGGTTAACTCCCTTTCACATGAATATCTGTTAAGCTAGGTCACCTTACTCCTATAATTCTGAAATTGTTCCCCTCCTCCAAACTCCCAATACAGGCTTTGAGGCCGCAGTAGAATATATTGAACTCTTTTGTGTCTTTGCTAGATGTTAATAGACACTCTATAGAGATTCTTTGGGGAGCTAAAATAAATTGAGGATGTCCCAAAAGTCCTAGTATAGTTTTAAGCCAAAAATTTAGCTAAGAAATAGGTAAATAAAAACTACGATTCAAGGTGTCCCCAAAGTCAAAAGCTTTAGCTTAAAACTGCACTAGGACTTTTGAGACACTCAGTGGGCAGGGCAGCTTTGGAAAAACACTCCCAATCACCACTAGGTAGTCATCCTCTCCTCTTTCTTCTCCTTGGGAGGAGGGGGGTGCTTAGAGCATTGGACCGGAGTCAGTAGGTTTTGTTGCTCTTTGTTTTCAGTCAGCTCTGACTTTTATGTGACCTAGTTGGGGTTTTCTCCAGCTCATTTTACAGATGAGGAAACTGAGGCATACAGGTTTAAGGTGCTTGCCCAAAGTCACACAGCTAGTAAGTGTCCAGATCCAACACTCTATCAACTGCCCAGATTCCCAGAATCAGGTAGACCCGAGTTCAAATCAAGCCTCAAATAGTTACCAGTTGGGCAAGTCATTTAACCTCTACCTGCCTTAGTTTCCTCATCGGTGAAATGGGAGAAATAACACCTACCTCTTGAGTAGTTGTGAAGACCAAGTTAATTAATATATGTAAAACACTTCATAAACATCAAAGATCTGTATAAATGAAAATTGTTGATTGTAATTTTTGTTGTTATTATTTCTATTAGATCATCCGGGTCCTCTGGTGGTACTACTTCTCCAAACTCATTGAGTTTATGGACACCTTCTTCTTTATTTTACGAAAGAACAACCATCAGATTACTGTCCTGCATGTGTATCACCACGCCTCCATGCTGAATATCTGGTGGTTTGTCATGAACTGGGTGCCCTGTGGTCACTGTAAGTATCATGTACACTCTACTAACCTCTGTTTCCTCATCTGTAAAAATGTAGTAATAACATCTGCCTCATTGGGTTATCTTGGGAATTAAATGAGATAACATGTTAAGTGCTTTGCAAACCTTAAAGCACTACATATAAATACTGTTGTTATTATATATTGTTTTTTGAAAACCCTCCTCACATATATTGATATAATCCATTTTATTTTTCATTAGCATGTGTGTAGTTTTAACAGAATTTGAAAATGGGAAATGAAATCTCTTAAGATTTGTAAAGGAGCAGGTTTGGGAGCCTTTGCTGACCTTCATCTGAGAAGGCTTCTATTTTTCACTATTCAGCTTTAAGTTCAGCCAGTTCTTCTGGCCCAGAACAGCTGTTCCTCTAGAAAGGAATCTCATTATGCAAAAAGGTTCAACAAATGACTTCAATTAAAATTCTTGCCTCTTGGACCCTCCAGATTTTTTAATGGATGTCTTCTGACCCATTCAGTCTTGCTAGTTTCTTTAGGTTTCTTTTTCTTTTTTTTTTTTTTTTTTTTTTTTTTGCAAGACCTTTGCCTTCAAGGGCCTTCCTCTATTTTTGCAGACAAGGAAACCGAGACCTAGAAGGTTTATTCCATCTGGACTAAGTACCAGAACTGGGATTGAACTTGGGTCCTCTGACTCCAAATTCATTGCTTTTCCCATGCTTTCTCCTCTCTACATTAGAGCTTCTTTTATAGAGCTATCTTTTTTATTAATTCTGCTTATTAGATTTCAGAGAGATGGTGATCATTTGCCTTTTTCCAGCAATTCAGGACTGGCAAAGCTGGTTCTTGGAAGCAACCATATGTGTAGGTCACCAGAAGGTTATCCCTATTTTTCAGTTAAGGACACTGAAACTCTGAGAAGTTACCTTGATTTGCTCATAGTCATACTTAATTTCCATTGAGAATCTAAGTTGGAATTGAAATCCAGATCTCCTGATTTCATGCCCAGAACTCTTTTTGACTCTTACTACTGTTTTGAGATCACTGATCCATTTAGTAGCAAGGTTGGGACCAGAATTGAGGTCTTTCAACTCCTAAATTTATCATTGCTTTTACTGCACCAAGGCTGCTTTTGCACATAATTTAGCTGGTTTAAGTTCCTACAATAGCAATAATATCATCTTGAAGAATTTTCAGAGAAATTTTGTCTATTCAGTTCCAACAGACTTGGGATAGAAAATACCATGCCCATTCAGAGAGAGAACTTATGCAGACTGAATGTGGATCAAAGCATAGTATTTTCACCTATTTTTGTTATTTGCTTTTTCTTTCTTGTGGTTTTTCCCTTTTGTTCTCATTT
>JAJPUD010028018.1:0-15039 GCA_023553655.1 Myrmecobius fasciatus
CTCCAAAGATCTATCATACCTAACTTTTCTAACATTTTGTTTACCTCCTTAACTTCTTTCTTATTTATTTTGTGGTTTGATTTATCAAGTTCTGAGAGAGGGAGGTTGAGATCCCCCACTATTATAGTTTTGCTGTCTATTTCTTCTTGCATCTCTCTGAACTTTTCCTCTAGGAATTTCCATGCTATACCACTTGGTGCATATATGTTTAGTATTGATATTGCTTCATTATCTATGGTACCCTTTAGGAAGATATAATTTCCTTCTTTGTCTCTTTTAATTAAGTCTATCTTTGCTTTTACTTGGTCTGAGATCAGGATTGCTACCCCTGCTTTTTTTTGTTCACCTGAAGCATAATAGATTCTGCTCCAGCCTTTTACCTTCACCCAGTATATATCTCTATGTTTTAGATGTGTTTCTTGTGTACAACATATTGTTGGTTTCTGGTTTTTAATCCAGTCTGCTATCTGCTTCTGCTTTAAGGGAGAGCTTATTCCATTCACATTCACAGTTAAAATAACTAATTCTGTATTTCCTGCCATCTTATTTACCCTAGCTTATGCTTTTCTCTTTCTTATCCCCTTTCCCTCCTCCCTACTATTTTGCTTTTGATAACCACGTCCCTCAAACAATCCTTCCCCTTTAGAGCCCCACCCACCCCTTTTTTCCCCCTTTCCCTCCTGTTTCCTTATAAGTACGTCTATTATTCCCTCAGAGACAAATCTGATGAGATGGAGATTAACCCAATTCTCATTCCCCTCCCTTTTCTCCCCTCAATCATTATAGGTTTTCTTTGCCTCTACATGTGATGTAATTTCCCTTATTTTACCTCCTTTTCCTCTTCTTCCAGTGTTATCCCTTTTCTACCTCTAATTTCTTTTTCAGTTTATCATATCATAATAATCATAAAATCACAATAATCATATCATAATAATCATAAAATCACAGTAATCATATCATAATCATAATGTAATAATAGATTCATAAAATCAACCCTCATTCTATAAGTATCTATAACATAAATATAGTTCTCAAGAGTTTTTTTTTCCTTGTTACCTTTTTATGTTTCTCTTGTGTTCTGTGTTTGTAGATCAAATTTTTTGTTCAGTTCTGGTCTTTTCAGTAGAAATAGGTGAAATTCTCCTATATCATTGAATGACCATCTTCTTCCCTGGAAGATAATGCTCATTCTAGCTGGGTAACTTATTCTTGGCTGTAATCCAAGTTCCTTTGCCCTTCGGAATATCTGATTCCAGGCCCTTCGATCCTTCAAAGTAGAAGCTGCTAGGTCCTGTGTGATCCTAATTGTGGCTCCCTGATATTTAAATTGTTTCTTTCTGGCTTCTCGTAATATCTTTTCCTTGGTATGATAGTTCTGGAATTTAGCCACGATATTTCTGGGGGACTTAATTTTGGGGTTTCTTTCAGGAGGTGATCGGTGGATTGTTTCAAGGAGTATTTTGCCTTCTGGGTGTAAAATATCAGGGCAGTTTTCTTTTATGATTTCCTGGAAGATAGTGTCTAGGTTCTTTTTTTCATCATGGCTTTCAGGAAGCCCTATAATCCTTAGATTATCTCTCCTAGATCTATTTTCCAGGTCAGTTGTTTTTCCTAGGAGATATTTCATGTTTTTCTCTATCTTTTCATTTTTTTGTTTTTGTTTGACTGAGTCTTGAAGTCTTGATGAGTCATTCATTTCCAATTGTTCGATTCTAATTTTTAA
The DNA here is from genome assembly GCA_023553655.1 of Myrmecobius fasciatus. NCBI lineage: Eukaryota > Metazoa > Chordata > Mammalia > Dasyuromorphia > Myrmecobiidae > Myrmecobius > Myrmecobius fasciatus. The sequence continues at coordinate 1,724 of JAJPUD010028018.1, forward strand.
TGTCTTATTTTCTTCAGTTACTGTTTTTACTTCCTTTTGCAATTGACCAATTACATTTTTTTTTGTTCATTGAATTCTTTTTCCATTTTTTCTATTTTATTTTGCAGTGATCTCATTTTGTTTCCCCATGTTTCTTCTAACTCTCTTTTAAGATTTTTTATGCAATCTTCAAAGAAAGCCTTGTGACATGGAGTCCAGTTTATGTCTCTCTTTGGGGCTTTTTCTGGAGTTGCTTTATCTTTAGGGGCCTCAGGATTTGAGGTCTGTTTTTCCCTCTCTCCATAAAAGTTGTCTATGGTGAGAGCTCTTTTTGGTTTTTTATTCATTTTTTTTAAAAGGTGTGAGGTCTGTTTAAGGCAAAGGTGGGACAGCTGCTTTAATTTGCCCTGGGGAAGTTCTGCTGATTGAGTTATTTCAGGAACTGGGAAGTTCTGCTGATTGGATTATGTCAGGTGCTGGGCAGTTCTGCTTTAGTTCACCCTGGGGCAGTTCTTCTGGTGTTGATCAGTCCTGCTGATTGGTTGATCGCTCTAGGGTGCTGTGTAATGGCAGCTAGGTCCGATGCTCATCAGGGGTTCGAAGGTTCACAATCTACCCCCCACAAAAGGCAGACCCTCCAAACCACCTGCCCACAATCAGGACAGATTGGCCCAAGAGGCCCCCAGAAGACTCCCAGGTGTGTGAAAAGCACAACGCTCCCACTCCTGTTTCGACTCCTGTTCCAGCTCCCTGCCCTGGTCTCCCTGTGCTGCAATCTGGGTTCAGCAGACCACCCCCCTGCCCAATTAAAACAGACCTGTTTTGAAGTTCTTCCAGAGTATCTTCTTCTAGAAAATCATGTTGTCCTCCAGATATTGTGGATTTTTTTGCTTCAAAATCAGTCTAGAGGCTTCATATGTTGTTGGTTTGAGGGAAGTTTAGAGGAGGTTACAGATACTCCTGTCTGATAAATAATCTAATCTCAAAAAAGGACTCAAACCATAAAGTGCCTAGCTCAAAGTAAGCACTTGAAAAATGTTTGTTGTTATTGATGTTGATGATGATGATGATGAACAAAGTGGGGGAGAATACCAGATATATGATGAATTTACAAGTTAATTTTATCAAATGTTGAAAGAATATTTAATTCCAATATTACCTAAATTGTTTGCAAAACTAAAAGGAATCCTATAAAATTCCTCCCAAAACTCCCAAGTTTTGATACCTAATCCAGAGCTAGAAAAAGAAAATTATATAGTTGCTAGTGTACAGCAATATCTCTAATGAATAGTGATGCAAAAATATTAAGTAAATTATTGACAGAGACTACAGCAATATGTTCTAAAAGATTATACATTGTGGTTAGCTTAAAAATTATCCTAAAAATGCAGGATTGATCTGATGTTAGGAAAACTATAAGTATAATTGATTATATTAATAAAAATAAAAATTGTATGATATAGGCAGATGTATAACAATCTTTTTTGACAAAATGCATTTTTTAGGTTTTTAAAAAAAATAAAACTTTATTATTAAGTGGGATTTTATTTGATGTGATAATACTTGGTTGATTATGTATATTCATTATACAAAAGGGATTTTTCAGGAGAAGAAAGTTATTAGGTATAATCAGGGGAAATAGTCTTGTTATTTTTTTTAAGAAGAGAAAGAAGAAGAAAAATATCACAAAAACATTTTAAAAAACATAAACACAGGAAAGAAGGAAATTCAGAGGGAAATACAGTCAAGCAGGACAATTGCAGAACTTTAATGGAATATTTAACTTTAATAATTAACTGAATAATGTGGAACATCTTAGCACAGGACCTCCCATCATGACAGTTATCAGAGAAGGTGCTGTACATGAGCAAAGCAGAATTGAATTAGCTCAGATGAAATGTGAGATGAGCAAAGTTAGACAACCCACCCCACATGTTCACAGGGACTATTTGTGTCTGACTGTGGCAGAGCATTCCAAGCTCATATTGGCCTAATCAGCCACAATTGGACATATAGTAACTTTACTATAACATAGCAATTTTATTTTGGTCCTCTTCAAGAATGAGGGACATCAACCATAACCAACCATATGATATACTTAAAAAATAAAAATAAACCAAGCTACATTTAATAGAGATACATGGTTTTCCATACAATCTTCCTTTTCATTTTTATTTATATTTGAAAATAATCTTGTGTGTCTCAGCTTGGGATTTATATCTTGGTTTTGCATTTGCTTTATAATGTTTAGCTATGTTCTCTAGATGACCTATTTACGGTTTGCTTTGCTGTCTATATAACAATCTTCATAATAGCTAGAAGTATCTTTTCTATTACACTGTGCATATATCCTTGGTTATCACTGAAGTGTCTTGAATAGAATACCCTTATTTATTTCTCTGCCATTCCTTCCATTCTTTACAAGAGCATTTTAATTGTCTATCTGTTCCTTTCCTCTAGCATTTCTTTTCTACACTTAACCCATTTAGAGGCTATAGAGTAGCACACCCCAGTACTTCAATAGATTTATGATCTCATGTATATAGGTATTTCATTTCATAGGTATATAGGAAATTCATCTGTTTGTTCACCCTTTGCAGGTGTTCTTTCATTAGTTTTCCATGGAGGATCCACCTAACATGTTGATGAACTTCTTTGAAAATTTCCTGAAATTGTGGAAATATCTACAGAGTATGCTGTTTAACCATTGCTTAGCTCTCACTCTCTTGATATATAGTATGTTTTCCCCCTTCTGGTCATATATTTCTCTGATGGAATGCTTTACATCATTTTTCTTAAGTAATTCCTTAATTGTAATGCATTGGAATCTCTTTATAGACACAATAGAGGGACAAAAGCTCATTGAGGAAAATAATTCCTTAAAAAATAGAATTGAGCAAATGGAAACAAATGACTTTGTGAGAAATCAAGATACAATAAAGCAATACAAAAAAAATGAAAAAATAGAAAAAATGTTAAATATCTCTTTGGAAAAACAACAGACCTAGAAAAATATATCCAGGAGAGATCATTTAAAAAACATTGGTCTATTTGAAAGTCATGATGATAAAAAAGAGCCTGGACATCATCTTTCAAGAAATTATCAAAAAAAAAAAAAAACCTGTACTGATATTCTAGAACCAGAGAGTAAAATAAGCATTGAAAAAAATCACTTTCTGAAAGAGAACCCAAAATTATAGCCAAGTTCCAGATCTCCCAGGTCACGAAGAAAATATCTGGAAAAGAAACAATTCAAGTATAGTGGAGCCACAGTCAGGATAACACAAAATTTCGCAGTTTCTACATTAAAGGACTATTGGATTTAGAATATGATATTTCAGAGAGCAATGGAGCTAGGATTACTAACAAAAATCACCTGTCCAGCAAAATTGAGCATAATCCTTCAGAGGAAAAGATGGTCATTAAATGAAATAGAGGATTTTCACATATTTGTGATGTAAAGACCAGAATTAAATGAAAAATTTGATTTTCAAATACAGGACTCTAGAGAAGCATAAGGAGGTAAGCAGGAAAGTGACATCATAAGCAACTTAATAAGGTTTATCTATTTATATTCCTACATGATCTTTGTAACTTATTACAACTTTCTTATTATTATGGTAGTTAGAAAGAGTATATATAGACAGAGGGCACAGATGTGAGTTGAATAATATACTGGGAGAAAGGGAAAGGGAGAAGTGGAATGGTGCAAATTATCTGCCAAAAAAAAGAGGCAAGAAAAAGCTTTTACATTGGAGGGGAAGAGAGGAGGGTAAGAAATATTCAGTAGGTATAGAAATCTATTTTACCCTGTAGGAAAATAGGAGAGAGATAGGATATGGGAAGGGGAGAGGGTGAGGGAGGGAGTGATCAGTTTGAAAACATTTTAGAGGAGGGACAGGATGAAAGGAGAGAATAAATGAGGGGAAATACAGGTAGCAAGAGTAATTATATTTCAAAGTAAGTTTCCCAGATGAAGTCTCATTTTTCAAACATAAAACGAACTTAGTCAAATTTATAAAAAAATTAAGAGCCATGCCTCAGTTCTAAATGATCAAATGATATGATCTGTGCCAAAAGGGCTATAAATTTATGTATATCCTTTGACCTAACAACACCACTATTTGGCATGAATACCAAAAGAGATTTGGAAAAAAAAAAAAGGAAAATGACCTATATGTACAAAACTTCTTTACAGCAGCTTTCCTCTCAGGGAAGAAAAAATTAGAAATTGAGGGGATTGGTGAATGGATCAATAATATGTGTTTTTATGGTGTGTGTTTATGATGGAATATCATTGTTCCGTGGGAAATGATGAGCAGGAAGCTCTCAGAAAGAAAAAAAATCCTGGAAAATCTTCTATGAGTTCAAGCAAAGTGAAATGCACTATACATATACAAAGTAATAGCAATGTTTTGGGATGACCAGCTGTGAATGACTTTACTATTCTCAGCAGTACAATCGTCCATAACTTCTTTGAAGGACTTATGATAAAAATCCTATCCATACTTAAAGAAGGAACTGATTATATTTTAATATAAACTGAAGCATTCTCTTTCTTTCTCTATCTATCTTTTTTAAATTTAATTTTTCTTGAGGGTTTTTAATTTTCATTAGGGTGGTGATCTGTTTTTTTTTCCCCACAACTTGACCTTTATTTAAATGTTTTGCATAACTTCATAAGTTGTTTCTTAATTGTGGATAAGAATAAGGAAGACTAACTAGAACTCAAAAATTTTAGAAACAAATGTAAAGCTTTTTACTTTGTTTTGAATGTAACTGGAGAAATATTAAATGAATAAAGCAATAAATGAATACATAAATTTTTAAAAATCAAATGAAAAAATTAAAAATCATATGATTATATCAATAGATGAAAAAAAGATTTTGATAAAATGCAAACACTTTAGTTTTTACATAAGAAAAAGAAAATTAGAATTAGAATCAGTGACTACAATAAAAGATCACAGGTCTTGATATACTACATATATGTGTATGTGTGTATATATGTGTATATATATATATATATAGTTCTAACATACTATATATATCTATATCTATATCTTTTATTGTGTACACATATATATATACACACACATACACACACACACATACATACACACACAATCAAAAGAACTAGCCTTGCAGCCGAAAAAATGTGTGCTGGATATCCAGCAAATTAAATACAATACTAATCGGGGACAAACAACATTCAAGGAGCTATCAGATTTTCAAGAAATTGTTGCAAATAAAGCTGAACTGTATAGAAAATTTGATACATGAGCCAACATCAAAGACTCATTTCAAGGGAATCAATAAGTACAAATTGTTTATATTTTATATTTGGAAATATAAACCACATGGCTAAGATTGTCAGTAACTGAGTAGTCCAAAAGAAGGATTGTATGATTTGATTCTAAAAAGCAAAAATGTGTAGGAAAAATTTAAAACAATAATTATGCTATATGAATGACATGTGAGAACAAGAACGAACACAGAGGAATCAAAAAGAGGAGGAGGTCTGTTAGTCCTGAAATCCTAGTCATATAGGGCCTGGATTAAGGAGGGAACAATACATACTTATATACATACACACACACATATATACATCTCTGTATGTGTATTTACACATAGACATGCATACACACATACATACGTGTGTATATAGGGAGGAGATAGGATAAGGTAGAAAATAGGATAAGGGTGAATAGCTTAATGGAAGTGGAATAAGGGGTATAGGTTATTGGGAAAGGAATAAAGACAGAGGGAAAAGATGAAAGGTAAAGGTTATGGGAGGGATCTTTGGGGAATAATAGCAATTAAGTAATAAAGGCAAGTTCTATGTAGAATTAAAGTAGAAGAGTTAGCAAGGATAGAAAAGAAATTATATATATATATATATATATATATATATGTGTGTGTGTGTGTATTGTGGGTGTGTGTGTGTGTGTGTGTGTATATGTATATATATATATATATATATATATATATATATATATATATATATATATATATATCAGTGAATCACTCATCCAATTCATGCATACATTTGTGATATCATTGATCCTCTTTGTAAAGGAAGGATCACCGCCCCCAAAAAATAGGTCAACTCATTTCCATAAAGCTGGAGAAAAGAAAAAAATATTATTTCTGGGATCAAAAATTAAGTTGTTATTCAAAGCTCTCTGTAATCTGATCTCCTCCTTAAGATTTCCACTTTCACCAACACCACAAATAACACCTATTTGTGTTACAGTGACACTGGCTTCTTTGCTGTTTCTCAAAGAAATTTCTCCATTTCTTGACTGTGGGCATTTTCATAAAGCCTGGAAGGCTCTCTCTTTTTGTCTTCCTCTGTTTCCTGGCTTCCTTGACTTTATTCAAGACCTAGCTAAAATCCCATCATTTATGAGAAGCCTTCTCAGATCCCCTTAATTCTAATGCCTTCTCTCTCTATTGATTATTTCCAGTAATCCCATTGTACATAGTTGTTTGCATGTGTCTCCCCTATTTGTCTGTGAGCTTCTGGGAGAGCAGAAACTATCTTTTGTCTTTATTTGTATTCTTAGCACTTAATATAACACATGGCTCATAGTGGGTGTTTTGTGATTGACTGAAATGATGTCAAATTTCTAGATTTTGTGATAAAATAGTGGAGCTTCTCAGGTCACAGAGCAAGGTAGAATGTTTAGTAGCTAAGCAGCACATCACAAATTCAGAGTCTATGAGTTGTAATTAAAGTATCTTAATTTCTGATGTCTCTAAAGCCAGCCAAACAATTAAATAGCACATTGGATAAATCACCAGATTTGAAATGAGGAAGACTTGGGTACAAGTCTCAGAGTCAGACAGCAAGTTACTGTATGAGAATACTCATACAGTAACTTGCTGTCTGACCCTGAGCAAGTCACTTAACCCTATTTGCCTCGGTTTTCTCATCTGTAAAATGGGGGTAATAATAATAAATATAGATAGATAATAATTGTAAAGTACTTAGCACAATGTCTAGCAAATAATAGGTACTATAAAATTGCTAGCTATTATTATTACAAATGGATCAAAACTTATCTAGTCTCTCTACTTGGATCTAGACCAAGTACACTGACTATGTTTGCTGATCTGAGAAAGGAAAATGGCATAATGATCAGTTTCACAGATGGACTTTACATGGAGAGATATAGAAAAACCATTTCAAGATATGAGCAAGCATGGTGACTCAATACCATCAACAAAGGAAATGAAGGAAAATATGGTAGATGCCAATAATCCAGAGCTTCTAATATTTCTAAAATCTTTTGTAAGTGCCTCAAAACCTCTCACATTATCCTAATGATATTACTTCCAATGGTGTCATTGTTGGTCGTCAAATTTCCCAGTGACATCCCAATTTCAAGTTTTCTAGAGAATTTGATTAGCTCTTCATTTGAATATTAAATCAGGTTTGCTTTGTGTTAATTTTAAACAAAAGCTCTTCAGGATTTCTTTTACACAGGAAGAAGACAAGGCTCAATGTGAACACACAAAAAAGCTCTTAAATTATTGGTCTATAATTATAAAGCAGCGGTCATCAAAACCATTTGGTACTGGCTAGGAAATAGAGTAGTCGATCAGTGGAATAGGATAGAATCACAAGACAAACCAGGCAATAACTATAGCAATTTGGTTTTTGATAAACCCAAAGACCCCAGCTTTTGGGATAAGTATTCACTATTTGACAAAAACTGCTGGGAAAACTGGAAACTAGTGTGGAAGAAATTAGGGCTTGACCCACATCTAACACCACATACCAAGATAAGATCTAAATGGGTTCATGATCTGGATAAAGAGTGATACTATAAGTAAATTAGAGGAATGTAATATAGTTTACCTCTCAGACCTATGGAGATGGAATAAATTTATGTCCAAAGAAGAACTGGAAGTCTTAATTGAAAACCAGATAGCTAACTTTGACTATATTAAGTTAAAAAGTTTTTCTAAAAACAAAACCAATGCAGACAAGATTAGGAGGAAAGCAATAAATTGGGAAATCATCTTTACATTTAAGGGTTCTGATAAAGGTCTCATCTCTAAAATATATAGAGAATTGTCTCATATTTATAAAAATTCAAGCCATTCTCCAATCAATAAATGGTCAAAGGATATGAACAGACAATTTTCAGAGGATGAAATTAAAACTATTTCTAGTCATATGAAAAGGTGTTCCAAATCACTATTGATCAGAGAAATGCAAATCAAGACAACCCTGAGGTACCACTTCACACCTGGCAGATTGGCTAAAATGACAGGAAAAGTTAATGATGAATGTTGGAGGGGATGTGGGAGGCCTGGGACACTGATGCATTGTTGGTGGAGCTGTGAACGGATACAGCCATTCTGGAGAACAATTTGGAGCTATGCTCAAAAAGTTATCAAACTGTGCATACCCTTTGACCCAGCAGCATTTTTATTGGGCTTATATCCCAAAGAAATCACAAAGGAAGGAAAAGGCCCCACATGTGCAAGAATGTTTGTGGCAGCCCTTTTTGTAGTGGCTAGAAACTGGAAATTGAATAGATGCCGTTCAATTGGAGAATGGCTGAATAAATTGTGGTATATGAATATTATGGAATATTATTGTTCTGTAAGGAATGACCAGCAAGATGATTTCAGAGAGGCCTGGAGAGACTTACATGAACTGATGCTGAGTGAAATGAGCAGAACCAGGAGATCATTATACACGGCAACAACAGTACTATATGACGATCAATTCTTATGGACATGGCTCTCTTCAACAATGAAATGTTTCAAACCACCTCCAATTGTTCACTGAAGAAAGCCATATACACCCAGAGAGAGCAATGTGAAATGTGGACCACAACATAACATTCTCATACTCCTTGATTGATGTTTGCTTACATTGTGTTTCCTTTATCTGATATATCGTTTGTGTAGATAAGATTTTTCTTGCACAACAATGATAAGTTTGGAAATATGTATACATATATTCGATTTGCCAATATTTTAACATAATTAACATGTAGTGGATATCCTCCCATCTAGGGGAGGGGAGGGGAGTTGGGGTGAAAAATTTGTAACAGAAAGCTATGTAAGGGTTATTGTTGAAGAATTACCCACACATATGTTATGCAAATAAAATAAAAAAATAATTAAAAAAAATTATTGGTCTATAGCATACACTTCTTAGTCGCTATTATACTCAATAAATATTGGAAGATAGACTAGACTCAACAGAGAAAACTAATTGCTAATGCTTTCGTTGCAGACATTTGCTGAGTAGTTACAAGTTGTTCCTTAATTTTCTACAATTTGGCATAAGAGTAATAACTTCAATCTTTTTTGAGAAAGGGTTGGTTATTTGGGGAGAGGATTCTGGGAAGACAGTGGAGTAGGTAAGAAATTTCCAAGCTCTATAGACTTTACCTACAAATAAAACGAAATTGCAGTTTGGAGTCAATGAAGACCGGTGACAAACAAATAATATCTGAAGCAAAACTAGGACCCACCCAGGACAATCTGACCAGATTCAAAAAAAGACCACAGGTCAGACATCTGGCCAGTGTGAAATGTAAACACTTCTAGGTTAGTTCCACTGAAACAGAAATTGGAGAGCTCTGGAGCTAATTGGGTTTGGAGGTAATCTCAGACCCAACCATAAAAACTTTCACCTCCTGGAGAATGTGGGGAATTAGTGGTCTGAGTCTGGGAAAATTGAGGGAACCTCTATTGATAAGAAATGCCAGGCTCAGCTGTACTGCTGAGATGCAGTCAGGCAGGGAAGCTGCTGACTGCTAGCACTTCAGAGTTTTTGCTTTTAGCTTCCAGGCCAAAGGGGAGAACTGAAGGAAGATCTAAAGCCAGAGAAACTGGCCCCTAGCCTCCCTCTAGGACTAGAGGTGACTATCTTAACAAGGTCTTATTAAAAAAAAAAAAAAAAACAATTATTAGAAAAAGGAGAAAGAATGCAACTATAGAGTCACTATGGAATAGGGAAGACAGGAATTCATCTTCAGAGGAAGATGCTGAAGAAAAAAAAAACTTTCTTACCCTAAAGAGCGATGTTAAATGGTTACCTGTCCAAAAGAATTCATAGAATTCAAAAATACTTTAAAATGAGAGAGATTGCCTCAGTTTTCTCTTCTGTAAAGTGAGACAGAGAAGGAAATGACAAATCACTCCCGTATCTTTGCCAAGAAAATCCCAAATGGGGTCATAAAAAGTCGGACATATTTCAAACACCTAAATAACAACTACAACAACTGTATTATGTCAAGAGAGGGAATACCCAAGTCAGTAAAATCACAGATCCATCAGAGCACAAGTACTAATAATGTATCTTGACTGGGTAAGGGAAAAAAACCTTCAAATCAAATGATTTAAATTGGCAACTTTGAAAAAAAAAAGACAACCTAGGTTTGAAATCTGGAAAGCTCTTTCCAACTCCCACCACTTACACTTAAGGTCTTTGTCATTAGGGAAATCATTTTGTCACTTTCCTCATGTCTAAAATTGGGGTGATAGCACTTGCATAATCTACTTGAAAATAGATTTTTATAACGACATGTTTTATGAGTCTTAAAGGCTATAGAAATATGATTTATTCTAATAACATATATATTGCATCTCATTGCTTTGAATAAAGTATATCTGTACAGTAACAAAATCTTGTCTAGTTTCATCTTTAATATTCATAGAGATGGAGAGAGTAAACAACTTTTTAAAATTACTCATTCAATTAAATTTAGTTCAGTTAAAAACAAACAAATAAAAATGAAACAAACATCAACAACCAGAAAACATTTACTAGAGGTTAAATTGCTTTTGAGAAATTATTTAATGATTTTTAATGACCCTAAACTTTTTCCCAAAATAAAGTTTAATCTTTTTAATATCAAGATTTTTCTATTTTTGCTTTATTGCTGAGAGTCTTTGAATAAAAAAGACTTGAAAAACTAAAGCTGTAGTTTGCTGAAAGGGTAATGGAAGGATATATGCAAAGAGTAAATTTGTCACATCTTAGGAGAGCTGCACATGAAAAAAGTGTATAATGATAATGAAATAGCTGGCATTTGTATTGCTCATATAGATTTGCAAATTACTTTATAATAATTATCTCATTTTATCTTCCCAGCCACCATGGGAAGTAAGTACTGTTGTTATCCCTATTTTATAGATAATGAAATTGAGGCAGAGATTAAGTACCTCATCCAGAATCATACTTCTAGTAAATGGCTGTGGCTGGTTTAAAACTCAGTTTTTCCTAACTCTAGATTCAGTGCTCTATTCATTTACCAATGATTATGCAGGATATAATATCATCAGAACAAAGTATGAGTGGAGAAGAGAGTTGATATTTGTATAGAGAGAAAGAAGGATAACTGATGGAGAGACCCTGTGCTCCCTTGGCATCTGTATAATATCAAAAAAAATGGAGGAAGGTACCCAGATATTGGGCAAGTCCTTGTGGAGGTATGGACAAGAATCTCACAGGATGAGAAGGTGAGAAGAGAGCATGAGTTGTACAATGAAAGAAGTAACCATGTCAATAAAATCACAGATCTATTCAAGTATTATGGAAGGGTAATGAGGGCTTGAATCAGCTTTGGCCCTTCTTTGACCCATTGCCATTATTTGTACTCTGGGCAAGAACTGGGGACCTTTTCCCCCTGAAACTATCTGGCCTCCTTGGTCTTTTTTTTTTTACTGCTTTTGTATCATAGGTAAAGGCAGAGGGGTTTCCAACTATGAAGAGTGAGACACAGGAATCTGAGACTCACTACTCCAAGTCATTGGTATGGTCAGCACTTCATCAAAGCCCCTAGCAACAAGGATCAATCAAGGATTGAACTTTGTCACTCTAGACCAATGGAAGAATCATGTGTTATTAATGGTGAGACCAATGCTTTGTAAAAAATGAAATGTTAGGAGTTTAATCCCCCAAGAGATAGAAATTATATGGGGGAGGGGAAGAACTAATGTTTTTCCTTTTTGAAGAACTACTAATGTTCAATGGTTAAATGGACCTGGGATGCTAGTCACTAGCTCCCTAAAATGGAGGGAAAAAAGCCAAAGTGGGCCACAGTCAAAGCAATAGAAAAAAAAACAAAAACAACCCACAAACTTCTAAGAGCAACTAATAGAATATTGATGGTTCTATGTAGCCTTTCAGGTTCTGAGAAAGTAGAACCAGAGCACATAGGTTACAGAAATATCTTCCAGATGCTGTGGTAGGTAGTGGTTGCTATTGTTCAGTCATGTCTGACTCTTTGTGACCCTTTTGGGGGTTTTCTTGGCAAAGATACTGGAGTGCTTTGCCATTTCCTTCTCCAGTTCATTTTACAAATGAGGAAACTCAGACAGTTACGTGACTTGCCCATGTCACACAACTAGTAAGTGTCTGAAGCCAGACTTGAACTCAGGAAAATGAATCTTCTTGATTTCAAGCCTGGCACACTATCCATTATGCCACATAGCAACAGCTTCAATTGGATATTGTGCACATTTACAAAATGCTTGATATAAAAAATTCACTTTTATATGCTAGAGAGTTACAGGCAAAAACAATTTATTCTCAAAGAGCTTTTAATTCTTTTTTTTCCTTTGGGATATAAGCCCAATAGAAACACTGCTGGGTCAAAGGGTATGTACAGTTTGATAAATTTTTTTAAATTTATTTTAAATTTTATTTTATTTGCTTAACATATGTGTGGGTAATTCTTCAACAATAACCCTTACATAGCTTTCCGTTACAAATTTTTCCCCCCAACTCCCCACCCCTCCCCTAGATGGCAGGATATCCACTACATGTTAATTATGTTAAAATATTGGCAAATGCTGAGTGAAATAAGCAGAACCAGGAGATCATTATACACGGCAACAACAGTACTATATGATGATCAATTCTGATGGACATGGCTCTCTTCAACAATGAAATGTTTCAAACCACCTCCAATTGTTCACTGAAGTAAGCCATATACACCCAGAGAGAGGGATGCGAAATGTGGACCACAACATAACATTCTCATACTCCTTGATTGATGTTTGCTTACATTGTGTTTCCTTTATCTGATATATCGTTTGTGTAGATAAGATTTTTCTTGCACACCAATGATAAGTTTGGAAATATGTATACATATATTCGATTTGCCAATATTTTAACATAATTAACATTTTATACTATCAACAGTTATTTTGAATGGAATTTCTTTTTGTATCTCTTGCTGCTGAACTTTATTGGTAATATATAAAAATGCTGATGATTTATGTGGATTTATTTTGTATCCTGCCACTTTGCTAAAGGTGTGAATTGTTTCTAGTAGTTTTTTAGTTGAGTCTCTAGG
>JAJPUD010028019.1:0-15039 GCA_023553655.1 Myrmecobius fasciatus
CTTTCTTTCTTTCTTTCTTTCTTTCTTTCTTTCTTTCTTTCTTTCTTTTTGCTGAGGCAATTGGGATTAAGTGACTTGCCCAGAGTCACACAGCTAGAAAGTGTTAAGTGTCTGAAACCAGATTTGAACTCAGACCCTCCTGACTTCAGAGCTAGTGCTCTATCCACTTCACCACCTAGCTACCCCCATTCAGTTCTCCCCCCCCCCCAAAAAAGTGCCTTATAAATGTCTTTGTGCAGCTAGATCCTTTCCCTTTCATAGTTCACTTTGGGGTATAGGCCTAGCACTGATATCACTGAATCAAGGGATGATTTGAGAGTGTCTCAGGGGAACCCAAAAGTCTCAGTTTTGTAAAATAAATAAAATTGTAAATTTTACTTAGATAAAATATTTAAATGTATTTGAATAATTATTAAATAAATTATTAAAATTTAAAATTTCTCGATAGCACTTGATTTAGCTGTCATCCCTCTCTTGGGAGGATGGCCACATGGGGGAAGAAAAGCAAGGGTTGCAGCCAAGAATTCCAGAGAATACTAAGAATATTCTATACCCCAAACAAAGATCCACATGTACAAAAACATTTACAGCAGTTCTTTTTGTGGTAGCAAAGAACTGGAAATCAAGGGGATACTCATCAATTGGGGAAATGGCTGAACAAGTTGAAGTATATGAATGGAATGGAATACTATATTGTTCTATAAGAAATGATGGGCAGGCAGGTTTTAGAAAAACCTGGAGAAACTTACATGAACTGATGCTGAAGTGTACAGAACCAGGAGAATGTTGTGCACAGTAACAGCAACACTGAGTGATGATAGACTTAGATCTCAGCAATACAGTGATTCAAGACATTTCCAAAAGACACATAATGAGAAATGCTATCCACATCCAGAGAAAGAACTATGGAGTCTGAATGCACAAAGAAAAATGCTGTTTTTACTTTTTTTTCTTTCCCATGGTTTTTCCCTTTTGTTCTGAGTCTTCATTCATTGTATGACTCATGTGGAAATATATTTAACATGATTGTACATGTATAAGCTCTATCAGATTGCTTGCTGTCTTGGGGAAGGAAAAGGAAGGGAGAAAAATTTGGAGCTCAAAATTTTACAAAGATGAATGTTGAAAACTATACAGTTAATCCCAAATATAAGAAATAAGATAAGGAGAAAGGGCCTGATTATCCTTGGCCCCCATTCCATCCAATTCACCAACAATGTACTCATTCAGCTCAGAGTGAAAACTATACAGTTGATCCCAAATATAACAAATAAGATAGAGAGAAAGGGCCTGGTTACCCTTGGCCCTATTCCATCCAGTTCACCAACAATGTACTCATTCAGCTCAGAGCTCTGTTGTGGGATGGGCACAAGCTTTCGGTGTGGAAGTTGTCCCTAGACAAGCACAGATTATGGACCCTGGGCCCTTAGTTTGTGTCCCTAAGTTAGTTAGCTCCCTAAGGTTTGAAGATCCAGAGAGTTGGATATCTCCAGGGCTGCCCTGAGGCAGGGATTCCTATAAGGGGGATTCTCAGATAAAGATAAAATTATGACTCTGAATTTGAAAAAGACTGAAACAGCCCCTGCTTTCCAAGAACTTCCAGTCCACTTAGAAGAGATAATAAAACACAAAATATATAGCAAGCAAATGCAAAATGTCTCCTCCTTCCTTCTGAGAGAGCATTCATTTAGGAAGATTGGTGATTCTGCTTGGGCTGAGCCAAGAGGAATGCTCCATATCCCAAATGGCAAGGGATGGATGGAATCCTTGGGTAAAGCTGTGAAGGAACCCCACTGGTGAGGAAGGCAAAGTGGAAACCATCCAACTGGCCAATGTAAAATGGAGGCCAGTAGGAAGCCTTGAAGTGTTTAAGGGAAGATTTTGAGGGGTTTGTCTTATGTTTTTTTTTTTTATTTTATTTTATTTTTTAAATCCAGGAACAATAGGAAGTTTTAAAGCTTCTGGAAGAGGGGAGGGACCCATGCTTTAGGAATATCAATTGGACATGGGTGTGGAGGATGGAGAAGAGAGGATAGAGTTTGGAAGCAGGGAGACCACTTCTTGACCTGGGGTCTAAAGAACAACAAATTTCAGTTGCTGTGAACTTGGATGGGGAAAAAAATCTTTATTTTTCCTAACCTCTAACTGAAATTTGATATTTATTTTCATTATGGATGGAGGCAACAAAGCATGATTATGAAAGGAGGTCTCTAGGTTTTATCAGGCTGCCAAGGGGGCCAGAGCATGAAACAGGACTAATAAATAGAGAGCACCTACTATGCCAGGCTCTAGGCTAAGTGTTTCATTTAGTCCTCACCACAATCCTAAGGGGGAAGAGGGAGTTGTCAACTAGGAGCATTTATTAAATCTTCACCAGGGGCCAAGCATTATGCTTGGGCTCTGGGGATCCATCCAGCCATCCATCTATCCTTCCAAAGTGATTTGGGGGTGGGAAACTTGGGGAACAGAGGGCCTTCTTTAGAAGATTCAACAAGCATTAATTAAGCGCTTACTGAGCTCTAGAAACTGTGCCAGACTGAGATACAAAAGCAAAATTAAGCATCAGGCTTTGCTGTCCAAGTGAGGGAAAACAAATACATATTAGGTAATTTCCCAAGAGGAAGAGGGGGACAACCGGCTCCTGGGCACCTAGCGTGTCTTTGTGCAGACAAATTGAGCTGGCTTTGAACAAGGTTGGGGGTCTCCAAAGCAAAGATGCTGGAGAGTGCAGCCAGCCTGGGGATGGATGTGCCGGATAAAGGCTGTGAATGTTGTCTTAGAGGTAAGAGGAGGCCACTAGAGCTTCTTGCCAGGCTAAGTGCTTTTCAAAACATTATCTCCTCTGATCCCCACAACTACTATTATCCCCCCCCCATTTTAGACTTGAGGAAACTGAAGAGAAAGGACTTGTCCAGAGTCCCATAACCAGTGAGGGTCTGAAGCCAGCTTTGAACTCAGGAAGATGAGGCTTCCTGCCGCAAGCGTGGCATTGGGTTCTTGAATGGGGGGACAACAGAGCCACGCTTTAAGAGGAGCTTTCTGTAGCTGAAGAAGGAGCGAAGGCCTTCCCCAAGATCCCACGGTGATGGGAGAAGCCCCAGCTGCCCACCTGCCTCTTCCAGAAATTACAGCACCCACGATTAAGGCAATTCTGTGCTAAAGAACCTAGATTTGGTGCATGTACTTTTAATATTTACAACTCCCACAGTTAAGGCAATTCTGTGCTAAAGAACCTAGATTTGGTGTATATACTTTTAATATTTATAACGCCCACAGCTAACACAATTCTGTGTTAAAGAACCTAGATTTGGTGCATGTACTTTTAATATTTATAACACCCACAGTCAAGGCAATTCTGTGCTAAAGAATCTAGATTTGGTGTGTGTACTTTTAATATTTATAACACCCACAGTTAAGGCAATTCTGTGCTAAAGAACCTAGATTTGGTGCATGTACTTTTAATATTTACAACTCCCACAGTTAATACAATTCTGTGCTAAAGAACCTAGATTTGGTGTATATACTTTTAATATTTATAATGCCCACAGCTAACACAATTCTGTGTTAAAGAACCTAGATTTGGTGCATGTACTTTTAATATTTATAACACCCACAGTCAAGGCAATTCTGTGCTAAAGAACCTAGATTTGGTGCATGTACTTTTAATATTTACAACTCCCACAGTTAAGGCAATTCTGTGCTAAAGAACCTAGATTTGGTGTATGTACTTTTAATCTTTATTTTCATGAGAGCAGAAGCATGGTTAGTGAGCCAGTATTGAAGGATCCAGAAAGAGCTGGGTTCAAGTCTTCCCTTGACTCTTTGTCTCTCAGCAGGTACACCATCTGCAATGACGGAGGAAGTTTCCTTAAAAGGTATTACTCATAGATCTGGTCATGTTTAAGACAGTAAATTTCTTTTGAAGAACAGAATGGGAGTGGGAGGGGGAAAGGAGAAGGAAGAAAGTTTGACGCTCCCCCCCCCCCCAAAAAAGGCACATGAAATACAATTATTTTTGGATTACAGGGACTCTTAATTCTTTTGGGGGGAATCCCAGGAACATTTTCTCATGTTTTTAAGTGTGTAAAACAAACCACAGAATTCCGAGACAATTATATTGGAATGCAGTTTTTAAAAAAATGTTTAAAAAAACCTCACAGGCCCAATATTAAATGAGATTAAGAACAACCCCTCTTGAATCATGCAGACGATAAATATTTGTTGACTGAATGAATGATTGCACTATGGCATTTCTGCTCTACCTGACAAAAATTCTGCTGCAAAACAGCCAAGACAGACTGAGAGGCAAATAGGACAAATGATTGATCTGTATAATAAGTCTTTTAAAAATTCATGAACTCTTATTTTAGGTTTCAGCGTCAGATTCCTGGAGTTCTTCCCAGGCTTGTTTCTTCTTTGATATTATGTAGCCATCCAGCTCGGGGATTACGGTCCAAAAGCGCGCTGGCCGGGAGAGCCATCCCTTCCTAAGTTACTTCCTCCATGTGCCGCCAGAGGGCGCGTGGTCCAGCGCCCCATCAGCATGGCTGCGAACTCGGTCCAGATCGGCTTTCGCTGGGAATCAGTGGTTCTCTAAGGGAAAGGGTCCGTGTTATTTAATCGGAAATGGGGCTCATCTAGACTAGACTGACCCCCTTTTCTGGAGCCCGAGCGGGACCTTCAGCTCTCCCCAGATTCTCTTGTCTGTGGAGACAAAGCAGAAGCAACAAGACCATGAGGACCCCCGAGGTCCTCAGCCAGGGGAGGGAAGAAGGCCATTGTGTGTGGCCCCGGCCAGTGCAGCCTGCTTTGGGCCGGCTTTGGGAGAAGCAGCTGCTCGGGACAGCCCAAGCTGGGAAGGCTTCGGCCCGCCCCGCTCCCGCCGCGGAAGTCACACATCCAGCGCGGCGGTCCCGGAGGCGGGAAGCCTCGGAAACCTGTTTCTTCTGTGGGATGCAGTCACCGAGGTGCTTCAGCCAACTTTCCCAGCAGGAACTGGGGCTTCTGTAGACATTGCTGAAATCTGGGCACAGGAAGCACCTCCGGGACAAAAGCTCTGCCCTGGGAGCGAGCTGGGCAGCCTCCTAACAGCGCAATCATTCCCAGCAAATGTCACGGGTCTCTGCCTGAAGACCTCAACAGTGACATCCACTGTGGGACAGCTTCCGTGGGCAGGGAGAGTTTACTGATGTTCAACTGATATTTCTTCCCTCTCCCTCCCTCCCTCCCTCCCTCCCTTCCTTCCTTCCTTCCTTCCTTCCTTCCTTCCTTCCTTCCTTCCTTCCTTCCTTCCTTCCTTCCTTCCTTCCTTCCTTTCTGCTTTCCTTCTTCCCTCCCTCCCTTCCTTCCTTCCTTCTTTCCTTCCTTCCTGCCTTCCTTCCTTTTCCTTCCTCCCTCCCTTCTATCTTCCCTTCTTCCCTCCTTCCTTCCTCCCTTCCTTCCTTCTTTCCCTTCCTTCCTTCCTTCTTCCTTTCCTCTCTTCTTTCCCTCTTTCCCTCTTTCCTTCTTTCCTTCCTTCTTGGGTCTCTGGTCCTTCAGTATAGCCTTCTCTAATCCTGTCTATCAAGCAAAGGAAAAGTCTCACAGTCTTGGATTCCAGGGCATGGCTCACTCTGGTTCTTGCCATAAATGGATTCGAGGGGGACACTGGGTGAGCATTTCTTCTTGGCCTCCTTAGCACATAGCATGTCTCATCCATTGGGCTGTGGCAGGAGCTGTGGTCAGTAATTCAGACTCAGGGAGATAAGCAAAGCTGAGACTTCAGGCCCCAAAGAATGGTAACCGTCCATGTTATCTATAAACAGGGGTTAATTCCAGCACTCCCAAGGAAGGATGTGTGTATTTTTAGGCTTCTAGTACCAGGGCCAAATTCAGGAGCATGCTGGGATGAGAAGTAGGGTATTTGTGCATAAGTATGGGTATGTGTATGTGAGTGTATACACACATACACACACAAACACATATATATGTATATATTTATATATACACACATACATATGTATGTAATGTTTATATGTATAATAGTGGTAACAGAGAAGTCCAGCAGGACTGTCCCTGCCCACTGTCCACCTGCTAGGTTTCTCCTCTCCTTGGATGTGGCTTTGTCTCCCAGCAGACCCTCAGGCCATCCTCTCTGAGAGTGGCTTTCCTTTTAGGCCAAGCCCAGAAGGACAAATGGAAGAAGCTCAGTCTCCTTACCAGCCCAGATTCTGAGGTCCAATTCTTTTAGGGCAAAGGCTAGAGCAGGGCTTCTTAAACTTTTTCCACTTGTGACCCCATTTTGCTGGAGAAATTTTTATGTGATGCCAGAATACATAGGTATATAAAATAGGTATACAGAGCAAACATTTACTGATGATCAATCATAATTGATCCCCATATGGGGTTGTGAACCACAGTTTAAGAAGCTAGGGTCTAGCAGAGTCCGAATAAAGTCCTTTCTTCTCAGGGAAGTTGTAAAGTCAATGACTTCCCTTTGTAGCTTTGAGCCCCCAAATTCAAAACAATATACCACTGATTTAAATATAACTCCTTTCCTTCCTGGTCATCCCCACCTGTTGATCTGTACTGCCTTTTAAGATAATTCTGAGTTTAGGGACCTTGCCTTCGATTATTGACTGGATCATATTCTTGCAGGCTTAAGAGCCAAAGGATTAAAAAAAAATAAAAAGGAAGTTGATTCTTAAGATACAGACTTTCCCAGCATCTCAGAGAAAGGTCTCAGGTTCCAGGTGGCTTCTCCTCCCATAATCCTTTAAGATGAGAGGTTTGGTTTTTATATCAGTTTCCCCACACACATACACACATACCCAGATCTCAAGATCAGAGCAAAGTTGGGGGGAGGGATGACAAAGAGAAAGAGGAGAAAGCTGGGACATGAATGCCTTGGAAGCAGGCATTTGATTAGAGATCAAACTTCAGAATTAGATCCTGATCTCTTTGGCAGCTCTGGGACACCACAGCACCTAAAACACTGACCCAGAGCCAAGAAGACCCAAGTTCAAATTCAGCAGCAGACACTTATTGGCTGGAGAAATCACTTCACTTCAGTTTCCTTAATTGTACAATAAGCATGACAATAGCTCCTCCCTCTCAGGGTGGTTGTGAGGATCAAATAAAATATTTGTAAAGCAAATATTAGTGCCTGGCACATAGTAGGCATTTAATAGATGCTTGTTTCCTTCCTTCCTGGTGATACCTAGAGTAAATATGACCTAGATAATATTATATATGACAATAAGGGCTAGTATTTATATAGTGCTTTAAAGTTTATGACACACTTTATAAATATCATTTCCTTTGTTCTCCACCACAACCCTGGGAAGCAGATACTATTATTATTCCCATTTTAGAGTTGAGGAAGCTGAAGTAGACAGAGATCTGTCTCAGAGATCTTCCCCCTAGGAATGCATTGGTTTACTGACCAAACCTCACATTCTCTTCCAAAAACAACCCATACAGCAGGTAGAGAGGGAGTCCTCCTGTCTCCTGTAGCATCCCAACAGACAGGTTCCTGCAGGGGAAGGCTTACTGGCTCATGGTATGAATAGGGTAGTGAAGGCTGGCTTTGGAGGAGCCCAATGTGGGTCTTTAAAAAAATTATTTACACAATAATTTCCACAACCAAATGGAACAAATTAAGAGGCACCCAACCCCTGGGAAATTAAGGAAGAGCCCCATGTTCTGCAGCAGAACTAAAGTGTGAAGTGGGAAACACTTTTCAGGTGGTTCATGGCTGGACCCCATGTAGCACTTCCAAGGAAGGCTGAAGTGAATGCTTTCTCATCTTTATTACTCTGCAGGGAAAAGGGCTGACTGGATCCACTGGCTCCAGGAACTGTTCTAGGCAAGAGCAAGCTTGGGAACTGAGCCATTTCTGAGCTGGCCACATCTTGTCTCCTCCCATTGGGTCACTGTTTGCTTTCCATTATCTTTCCTTGCCTGGGAGGTTTGAGCTTCCAGATAGGGAATGTCTTTGATATGGGACACTCCAAGATGAGAAAGATCTTCTCTTAATAGTTATAGGAATAATAGCTGCCTTGTCCCAAGTCACACAACTGGGAAGTCAGCACAAGAGCAAAAAGAGCCCTACTGGTTCTGACCTGACCTAGTCCTTCCCTGCTGCAATAATGCTGGGATGTGCTTCCTGGAGGGAACCTAGGTCAGCACCCAAAGTAGGGAAGGAGGTCAGGAACCTAATGGGACATGAGTCACAAGCCAGACCAGCCATATATGGGGATTGACCATGAGTGAGCTTCAGGGAGGGGCAGAATCATGAGTCAAATTGGGGGTGGTGGAGGTGACGAAATAGTATTATAAGTGATTCTTCTACATGGGAAAGTCCTAGACTAAGGCTGGAAGAGACTGAAGGGTGGAGAGAATCTGTGCTTCTGTCAAACTCACAGAAAATCATCCCTGCCAACAGCACAGTGACTTAGAAAACCACAAATTCACATCATCTATGCTGTAATATGTTTTTATTTATTTCATTAAACATCTCCTGATGATATTTAGTAAGGAAGTTTTGTATTCCTCTGGAAGCCTGTGAATTTAATACTTTGCTTTAAACAAATACCAAATCATCAGCAATTACAGCCTCCCATGGAGGAGTACAGGGGGAAGGGTGAGGGGTCCATGAAGATCCTCCTAAAAAGGACCGAAAACTAGTTATATTCTTCCCCTCCCCTCCCTACCTTTACAATTGGGGGTTATTGCCCCTGTTTCACCCACAAATTGTTGCTAATGAGCTACATGGACCAAACCCACCATTTTGCTTTTCTCCATTTTGGCTTGGATCCAATACAATTTTGATTCTTCTGAGATCATGACAGCATATGAATCACAGAATTTGAGGATTGAAAAGGGGCTGTCATAACCACTGAGTCCAATTTCACATCAAAGATATAGCTGGTATCTTAGAATTGAGAAAACTGAGCAGAGAGCAATTATATGACTTACCAGAGTCATACAGCTAGGAAGTGTCTGAGTCTGGATTTGAACTCAGGTCTGCCTAGCTCCAGATCTACTCTATCCACTCTATCACTAGCTGCTTTATCTGTCAATTTGATAAGTAGACCATCTGTGCCCTTATTTAGCTCACTGAAAAATAAATAAATAAATATATATTATGTATATATATTTAAATTTAATTTTAATATACATTGCTTTATGAATCATGTTGGGAGAGAAAAATCAGAGCAAAAGGGGAAAAAACAAGAGAGAAAAAAAAACAAAAAAGAAGTGAGAATATAGCATGTATTGATTTACATTCAATCTCCAGAGTTCTTTCTCTGGATACAGATGGCATTTTCTATCCAAAGTCTATTCGGATTGCTTTGGATCACTGAACCACTGAGAAGAACCAAGTCTTTCTTTTATTTTATTTTATTTTATTTTTTTGACCTTTGCAAAAAAAACTTTTTTTTTCCAAGCTTTTCCTTTCCTTCCCCCCACCCCCCACCCCTAGATGACAGGTAATCTAATACATGCTAGATAGGATAAATTATATGACAAGTACAATACATGTATACATATCTATACAGTTATCTTACTGCACAAGAAACATCAGATCTAGAAAGAGAAGAAGAAAAAGAACAACCTAAGAAGGAAAACAAAATGCATGGAAATATTCACAGAAAATGTTAAAATGCTGTGTTGTGGTTCACTCTCAGTTCCCACAGGCCTCTCTCTGGATGTATATGATTATCTTCATCGCAGAACAACTGAGAACCAAGTCTTTCTTAGTTGATTATCACACATTCTTGCTGTTATTGTGTACAATGTATTCCTGGTTCTGCTTGTTTCACTCAGCATCCATTCATGTAAATCTTTCCAGGCCTTTCTAAAATCAGTTTGTTCAACTGATAAATATATTAACCCAGGGCCAAGTACACCCAGATTGCTGAGACACTTCTCCAGGGGTCACTGTCAAGTTGATATTGAGCCTCAAATGAATACGTTTTTAGTCCAACTATTGAGCCCATTCCAAATCAATCTAATTGGATTTTTGTCTCATCCGCATTTCTCTATCTTCTCCACAAGAAAGTACAGGATACTTTATCAAAAGGTTCCCTAAAGTCTGAGGGAAGTCTCTAATATTCCTCTGATTGACTAAAGAGTAAGCAAACTATGGCTCATGGGCCCAGGCCAGCCCCTTGCTGGGTTTTTGTCCAGTATAAAAATGCAAACATCATTCTTAGCTCAGCGACTATACAAAAATAAGTGGCAGCAGGCCAAATTGGGCCTATGGGCCCTTTGCTAGATGAACAACCCTGTTAAAAAGGGAAATGTCCATAGTGGTGGAGAGGACATTGGTAGAAAAGGATGGGCTTGGGTGGCAGAACAGCCGAAGCCCTGGGCCATTTGCCAAGTGCAAACAAACCCACTCTCATCCTCCCATTCACTGCCCAGCTGTGGGGCTATCCAGGACAGATGTGCTAGCAGACTGGTCCAAGGAGGCACTCACAGCTGCAGGTCTCAATCTGGCCACAGTCTTTTGCATCTAACTTTCCCCCCCCCCCCAGTGAGGACAGTGAGGAAAGAATATTTAAATATGATTATTCATGAGGTTGGACACTGGAACACTGGCTTTTCCAGGGAAGGATGTACAATCTTGGGCTAGCGTGTGACCAATCACTGGCACTAATCTCTACACAAAGAACAAAACAATAATTCAATTCTGCTGATGTGAATGGGCACCCGAAGCTTGTTAGGACCTGGATATTTAAACCCAAGGTATTTAATATGGAAGGAAGGAAGAAAATAAGGAAAAAAAACATGCATTTATTAAATTGCTATACAGCAGGCACTTCGCTAAGTACTCTACAAATAACATATGACCCTTACAACAATCCTGAGAGGGAGATGCTATTATTATTCCCATTTTACAGTTGAAAAAACTAAGGGAAAAGTTAGGTGTTTTATTCAGGACTTGAACTCGTATCTTCCTGTGCACCATGGAGCCATCTGGATATCCCTTGCTTAGTGAGCAGAAGGGTCAGTGAGCTAACCAGGGCTCAACCACATACATGTACCACCCAATAACAGCAGATGGGATGGCTATGAAGCAACTAAGCAGAGACAGAGAGGCAGAGACAGGAGACAGAAAGAAAAAGAGAGAGGGGAAAGGGGGGAGAAAGAAAAGAAGATGAAGAAAAAATAGAGGAGTGAGAGAATGGTGAACTTATTAGAATTGCATTTATGACCATTCTCTCTCTGTATCCTATGTCTTTCTGTCTGTTTCTCTCTGTCTCTCTGTATCTCTATCTCTGTTTCTCTCTGTCTCTGTCTCTCTCTTTCTCTTAAATTATTTCTCCTTGACCTGTCTGCCAGGTCAGTTTTTGTTTTGCTTTATTGTTAACAATAATAACGCACTAATATCATAACATTTACACAACGATTTAAGTTTTGCAATGTACTTCACAAATAGGTTGTTTGATCTCTATAACAGCCCTGTGAGGTAGATGTTAATATTATCCTCATTTTACAGAAGAGGAAACTGAGTCGGTGGTTAAGTAAATTAGTGTTGGAGGCTGGATTTAAACTCAGGTCTTCCTGACTGCAGGCCTGATATTCTATCCACAGGGCTATGTCTGCATTTGCTTCCATTTTCTTTCAATCTTTTGACATTTCTTGCTGTCCCATTAGACTTATTGAAGTTTGTTCTTTTTATCTGAGAATTGATTGCCTGAGAAAAATTGATCACATTCACTTTCCTTCTGATTCCTTCAGTTGAGCTTTTCTTTTATTTTTACATCTTCATTTCTTCTAGGAAGCGATGAAATCCTTTTCCCATTTTAGTCTATGTTTGTGGTTGTTGGAGTTATTCTCCCCCCTGGGTCAAATGAAATTATATTTGAAAGCACTTAGCACACAGTGGCTGCCTAATAAGTGCTTATTTTCTTGTTTCCCCTTCTAGGTTGGATCTATTATAATTTATTATATTGGTAGGTATATTCTTATGTTTAATTGTTTCTCCAGCCTTATTTCCTGACTTGAGGCTTGGAGCTAGGACCAGGACTTATCTTTTGCTACATTTTGGGGGAGAGATGGCCAGCTACCCTTAGTCTCAACCTCAGTCAGTTGGATTCCTATGCTACTAAGGCTATATCATCTGAATGTTTGAAGTTTATAAATATGTATTTGGGGCTCTCCGAATGGTAGGGACCTCCAAGCCCACAGACCTGTGGTGCCAGTCTGAGCATTGTCTCAAGCAGAAACAGATGGCACCAGTTACTGCCATGCCCAGTTTCTTACAAGGTCCTTAGCTTGTATCTCTGCCTCCCCAGGACTTTCTTAGGGAGATATCTCTTTTTTCTGATTCTCATACATAGTCTTTTTGTCTGCATGAGTCTCTGGCTAGTTTCTGGTGCTCTGAGAAGCCATAAGCTTATTTATCTGAGCTCCATCAGCATCTCTCCTGGTAAGCTCACTCTCCTATTGCCTATGGGCTCCTCGAAGATCTAGGGTAGGAGAAATTAATTACTGGAGCTGCTCATTTGATTTTCTTGATCATTATGTGACTCAATGTTATTTTTAGGCCTTTGATGCAGGAAGGATGTGAAAGCTGAGTAATCAGCATCTATCCAAGCAATCCTATCTTGGCCAGAACTCCATGGCTGGCTTGCCGTAGCTTAGAACAGTGCCTTCCATATAATGGATGCCTAATAAATGTGTATTAGTTAATTGACTATATCCAAATGCAGGGGTTCCTTCTGTTGTTGATCCTTGCTGCTTTGATGGTGGACTTTGCTCTCAAGTTGTGTTGGTAGGGAGGAAGGGATCCTACTGGTCCTTCTGACCTTTCAGAGTTCCAAAGTCATATCCAAGATCCTTGTTTTTAAGATCAGGAAAGAAAAAACACAAAATACACAGAAATATCGTGTGGTAGGCAGATAGATGACTATAACTTACTGACACTTGTCTGACCCAGAAGATCCCAACAATTCTCACCTCACTTACAAGAAGGGAAAGAGCCAAAGGACTGAGGGAGGGAACTTACTCCTTTTGCACGTGGACCCAGTTTTGGCTCAGAAGCTCATGGCTCCTTGGTCAATAAGCCTCAGACCCTCACTCACTTGTGACCAAAAGTAGGACCCAAAAAGATGGAGTCTTCCTACCTGGTTGGATTGGAAGCAGCCAAGAAATCATCAGGAAGATTTCTATGATGGCTTCAAGAACTGCACCTTTCTCTCCCCTCTACTACTAGTCAGTTCTCTATTACAAATGTATATATCAGAAAGGAGATTAATGAATTAATTAAACCACCCAGTTCAACCACCCAACTCAAGAATATGAGACTTCATGATTGCAAAGGATAGCCCAATCATTCTACAGTAGATTCAGTAGATCCAAAGCAGTTCGGGACTTAATAGTCCAATATTGAGACTTTCCACATTTAGCGAGATACATAATTTGACTCAGACCTGAGTCTCAAACTTTCAAAGCCTTCACTAGTTGGCTAAGGCCTAGGAAGTCTACTATCATGACTTGTGAGGACTCTACTTCATAATGAAGTATCAGAAGAGGACTTTGGAGGGGGGATTGCAAATCTGCTACAAAATCCAGGGTATGTTCTCTATTTCTAGACTTTGCCCAAGGTCACAAGATCCTAAGAGATAGAATATATTGGAAGCCGAGTAGAGTGAGAAGGAAATGAAGGATATGGGAGCGTTTTGATGTGTCATAGCAGCTGGCATCCATCTCCTTTTAAAAGAAGCATTGCAACATCCTAGTGTTAAGCAAGAAAGTTAAAGGATAGAAAAGATTTGTCCCTGGATGATGCAACAGAAGATTTTTCCTTTTTAATAAAATTAAACCCTTTCATGATCTTGTGAATTTTATTACTTCCAAACTTATCCTACCACATGGGACAAGTAATCTAGAAAATCTTCTTCTGGGAAGTGTGGGAGAAGGACCAAGAGCTCAAGAAGAAACAGAAGAAGAATGGAGAAACTGATTTGGAGACGTGGGAAATCAAGAAGGATAGGGGTCAAATTTGGAAGGATCTGAGAAGCTGATATAGGAGGAGAAAGAGGAGAGCAGAGCAAAGAGGAGGTTGGAGAAGAATCAAGCAGAGGAACCTGGGAGGGTTTCTGAGGTGAAAGAACAGGAGAAAGAAAAAAATGGTGGAGAAAAATTCAAGATGAAAGAGAAGAAAAACTCAGAAGTAGAAAGAAGAAAAGGATTCTGTTAGAAAAGAAAATTCAATATTTTGGTAAGGCAAAATTAAGAGGTTCATAAGAAAAGGGAAAGAATGTGAATGTGGCTGTCATAGTGTCTGCTAATGAAATAAGGGGAGAGAACTCCCAAGTAATTTGCCACAGTAGGTTCTCCAGGGAAGCTGCTGGCAAGTGGGCAAAGGACTGAAGCTCTCACTCACAGGAAGTATGGGGGACAGTCGACAACGGTCCAAGAACCTGTATGGGTGAGCAAAGCCTATATTTCTGCCAAGATCAATGGAATGCTATCAATGGAGTAGTTTCCCTTCTAGAATGAAGATAGAGAACCAAAGAAAAGCCCTTTACTTTTTTTTTTTTTGGCTTTTTGCTGAGGCAATTGAGGTTAAGTGACTTGCCCAGAGTCACACAACTAGGAAGTATTACGTGTCTGAGATCACATTTGAACTCAGGTCCTCCTGACTTCAGGGCTGGTGCTCTATCCACTGCACCACCTAGCTGCCCCTAGCCCTTTACTTTCCAGATTAGTAAGGGGGATTTAGTATTCTGTCAAAAAAAAAACAGAAATTCCATGAGAAGACATTTTTTTTTAAAGGATCTAAAGGATGGAAGAGAATTCTGACCTTATCCAAAGGTTGGAAGGTAGATAAAGGAGATAGGGAAGAAGAAGGACCACTAAAAGAATCTAGGCAGCCAGATGTGGCTATTCTTAAGGAAAAAGAGACTTGGATCTCCTGAAAAGGATACAGTCTTTTTCTTTTAAGGAATAATGTGACTCATATAAGAGACGAGTGAGTTAAAGTTGAGGGAAAAAGAGATTGTCAGTTCTCTGCTGAGAAAGACCGATCTTAACAAAGGAGAG
>JAJPUD010028020.1:0-15036 GCA_023553655.1 Myrmecobius fasciatus
GTATGTGAAACCATTTCCTTGTTAATAGCCAAGTTAAAAAACAAGAAAAGGGGCAGCTAGATGGCTTAGTGGATAGAGCACCATCCCTGAAATCAGGAGGACCTAAGTTCAAATCTGGCCTCAGACACTGAGCACTTTGTAGCTGTGTTACCCTAGGCAAGCCACTTAACCCCAATTTTCAGCAAAAAAAAAAAAAAAAAAAAAAACAACAAAAAACAATAAAGTGTAAAAAATAGACTTAAGACTCCATCAGTTCTTTATCTGGAGATAGATAGCAATTTTCACTATAAGATTTTTGAAATTGTATTGATCTGAATATAGATAGCTGGGTGACAAAATGTGTGCAGGAATCAGGAAGACCTGAATTCAGATCTTGCCAACAGACACTTTGTGACTCCTGGGCAAATCACTTAACTGTTTCCTCATTTTCCTCATCTGTAAAATGAGCTTGAAAAGGAAATTGGAAACCTCTCCAGATCATTGCCAAGAAAACCCCAAATAGGGTCATGAAGTGTCAAATACAACTAAAACTACTGAATAATTGATTAGAATAGTTGTCACTTACAATTGATCATTGTACATTTTACAATATTACTTTTACTGTGTATAATGTCTTCTGGTTCTGCTCATTTTGCTTTGCCTCAGTTCATGTAATTCTTCCCAGATTTTTCTGAAACCATCCTGCTTATTTCTTATAGTGCAATAGTATTCTGTTACAATCATATACTACTATTGATGGGCATCCTCTCAAGTTCCAATTCTTTGCCTCCTCTAAGGGTCCTTTTCCCCTTTTCTTTGATCTAGTAGATTTGCTGGGTCAATGGGTATGCATGGTTTAATAGTTCTTCCGGCATGATTCTAAATTGTTCTTCAGAATGGTTGGATCACTTCACAGGTTCCATTAGCAGTTCATTAGTGTACCAGTTTTTTCACATCCTCTTCAGCATTTCTTTTCTGTCATGTTAAAACAGTCTGCTAGGTGTGAGATGGTACCTCAAAGAGTTATTTTAATTTGTATTTCTCTAATCAATAATGATTTAGATAATTTTTTTATGTGACAATTGATACCTTTGATTTCTCCTGAAAACTGCTTTTTCATAGCCTTTGACCATTTATCAGATGGGGAGTTCTCATTTTTATATTTGTTCAGGTTCTTAAATATTTGAGAAATGAGGACTTTTATCAGTGACACTTCTGTAAAAATTGTTTTCCCAGCTTTCTGCTTTCCTTCCAATCTTGACTGTATTGGTTTTGTTTGTGCAAGAACTTTTTAATGTAATCAGCATTACATTTTTTTGTAATCAGCATTGTCAGTTTTATTTTCTGTGACCTTCTCTATCTCATGGACCATAGATCTGACAGGTACATTTTCCCATGCTCTTAATTTACTAATGCTATCATTCTTTGGATCTAAATCAGTTAACCATGTTGACTATATTGGTGTATAATGTGAGTTGTTAAACGGTTTTTAGTTTTTACCAAATTGCTTTCCAGTTTTCCCAATGACTTGTCAAAGAGTGAGTCTCCACCAGAAGCTTAGAACTTTGGATTTATCAACATTCAATTACTGTGATCCTTTACTACAGTATATATGGTACACAGTAAACAAGTTTACAGTAATATCAGTTTTGTAATGATAATCAACTGTGAAAGTTAATTACTCTGATCAAGAGTGTTTCAAGACAATTCCATAAAAATCCTAGTGTCTATAGTCTATTGGGAACCTAATCTATTTCACTGATCTACCACTCTATTTCTTGGCTAATGCTAGGTTGTTTATAAATTTTTTAAAAAAATTATATATAGCTTTCTTCATCACTGAACAATTGGAACTGGTTTGAATCATCTCATTGTTGAAGAGAGCCATATCCATCAGAATTGATCATCGTATAGTCTTGTTGTTGCCATGTATAATGATCTCCTGGTTCTGCTCATTTCATTCAGCATCAGTTCATGCAAGTCTGTCCAGGCTTCTCTGAAATCATCCTGCTGGTCGTTTCTTACAGAACAATAATATTCCATGGCATTATATACCATAATTTATTTAGACATTCTCTAATTGATAGGTATCCATTCAGTTTCTAGCCACTATAAAAAGGGCTGCCACAAACATTTTTGCACATGTGGGTCCCTTTTCCTCCTTTAAGATCTCTGGGATACAGGCTTAGTAAAAATACTGCTGGGTCAAAGGGTATGCACAGTTTGATAACTTTTTTTTTTTTTTCCATTCACAGTTCCATCAACAATGTATTAGTGTCCCAAGGTCCTGTTTTCTTATTTCTTTCATGCGGTAGTATAATTGAATTAACCATTGAAGTATTTTTCTTAAAGGCTATATAGTTTAACATGATGAGGTTGAAAAACTGCAGGGTCTTGAGCCTTTTGAATGAGTATATAATGTTCAGTTTAAATTTAGTGTTGTATATTTTGCTTTTTAATCTTAAAATGACTTTCTATATTTTAATATTTTGACATTTTTCCCATAATGTTTAAATTATTTTTTAAAACCTGAGGAGGAGGCACAGCAAGCATGATTGGGAATGGGAAAGAGGTCTGACTTCTCACCATTCTTTTTTGGAACATACAAAATACCATGTTTTCATGACTATACTACAATGTAGGAATCACTCACAACAATATCTAGGAGCTGTACATTTAAATTTTTCCCTGAAAGGTAGTCTTTGGCATGTGCCTCCTCCTCCCTCATTACTTTGTATTAATTTTCTAAATGTCTTGTCCAAACTTATATATGCAATTGTCTTGTCTTCCTGTTACAATGTAAACTCTTAGAAGACAAAGACTTTTTTTGCTTTTCTTTGTATCCATAAACCTGGCCCATAATAGGTCATTACTGAATTGTTATTAATAAATTGACTAGCTGGATTTGAGATGCAATAGAAGCTAATCCCAAATACCCTGCCATTTTCCTTTTTTTGTATTTAAATTTCTCTAGTTTTGATGGTTTTCTTTACTAAATAATTTTTAAAAATTGTTTTTGTTTGAATTACTAAAACAGGAACATTTCAGCATATTAAGTTTAAGAAAAAAGAGGGACAAAACTAAATTTATGTTTTGTTTTTTCCCTTATGTGTTTAGTTTGATTTTTTTTTTAAGTCAGATGTCTTGATGGGTGGTCTGTAAATTTTTTTCATCACTTCTGAACAATTTCCCTTTTCCTCATTTAAAAATATTACTATCTATTATTAACTTCCTAGTCCTCTCCTTAGTTCTACCTTCCTCCCCCCAAAAAACCTTAAAATAAATTCATAAACTGTTTGAAAATCTAGTTTTCATTTTTAACTTTTTCTAGTGCATGATAATGCACTAGATTTAAGAGGCAGGAGGCAAGACTCACCTTTAGAGTTTTGTAGTTGGAATTTGGAGATCAAATACTGGAGTTTTTCTTTGCAGTGTTAAAGTGATACTTCTTAATTCTGCATTAGATCATGCGAGTCTTCATTTTCTCTGAATATGATCCTTTTGTTTTTTTAGGATACATAATTTTCCATTACTGTCATATACTATATAGTTTGTTCAACCATTCCTCTATTGATGAATTCCCATTTTGTGTCTAGGGTTTGTTTTTCTTGATTTTTGTTTCTGAAACAAAGTATATTGCTATACTTTTTTTTCTCACTTTTGGCCTTTGAGGCCTTTACCCTGAAGCAAATCCTATTTAGCTATTTATTTAATCATGTTCTGTTTTCTGTGGGATATTGCAAAGATAGATGAATAAATGCTTTTTGCAATTGAATAATTACACCATGGAGCCTGGGTCTTGAGTCAGGGAGATTTGAGTTAAGAGCCAACCTCAGACACTTAGTAGTTGTGTGATCCTTGGTAAAGCAGTTTAACCCTGCCTGCCTTAGTTTCCTCATGTGAAAATGAACTGGAGAAGGAAATGGCCAACTAGTTCAGTATCTTTGCCAAGAAAACCTAAATGATGAGATGAAGAGTCAGACACAAGTGACATGACCAAACAACAAAAACGATTTGGATGTAAGTTTATTTTCTGTAGGCTCACTGAAAATGACCTTTGCTGAACTGCTGTAACATGTGCAACAGTAGGAATGATAAATACTTTTTCTTTCTTTCTTTTTTTTAATATGACTTTGATTTTTACTGGCTCTCTATTCTTTGAAAGTTTTCATTACATGTTACTTGGAAATTGTATACTGATGATGGCAAAATCTATTAAATTATTGTTCTTAAGTTTTAATAAATTGAATCAGTATTATGCCTGGGTGGTTATGGGCAAAAGTTTTGTTTGGAATAGTGATCTGGTTTCAATCCAATTGAGGTATTTATTTGTAGTTATGAGAGTAGGTGGCAATAGTAGAAGTAGTAATTGTAGTTGTGTGAATTAGAATCAATCTATCCTCCACTCAGCTGTCAAAGTGATCTTCCTGAAATACAGGTCTGAATATATCATCACCCTTGATTAACTCTTTTTCACACCCAGAAACCATTGTAAAATAACTTTTTCATATTCAGAGTCCCCTAAAACCTGCTCTCCCTTCCAACTTCCTTCTTTAACTCCATTTTTCATTTCCTTGCTCCCCAACATCCTGGGACAGTGACATCTTTTTATTCCTTCACCAAGCAAGAATATAATTATTTCCTGACTCCAAATTTTCACTGCCTGTCTTTTATGCCCAGGGTTCTTATCCTCATCTTCATTTCCTATTTTCCTTGAAGTCTCAGCTAAAATCCCACTTTGTGTATGAATCCTTTCCAGATCTTTTTCATTGTTAGTAATGCCTTGATTATTTCCAGTTTTTCTTAAATCTATCTTGTTTGTACATGGTTGATTTTATGTTGTCTCCTTGTTTGTTTTTGTTTTTCCTTTTCTTTGTATCTCCCAACATATAGCCTGGCTTAGTACATAGTAGGCCCTTAATAAATGTTTATGGACTATTACCTAGTAAGTACCTGAGTGCTTCATGATGCAGCCCTTATTTTTGAATGCCTGATTCTTAGTTTTTCTTTATGTATTGAAATTATTCATTAGTAACCTGTGCTTGCAGATTCTAGCTCTCCTCACAGGAATTACATGGAATAGTCTAATTCATTTTGTAATGCCATCAGGAGAGGCAGCTGGTAGCTCACTGACTCTGAGTCACTGACTAGCTGTGTCTTCCTGGGCAAGTTAATTAACTTCTGCTTTCTATGTCAAATATGATCAGTATTATTCAAAATAAAGATTGGGGTGGAGCCTGGAGTTACTCAGGGTTTTTTACATTCATGGATGCCTTGTGACACTGAGTAGAAATGTTAAGGGGCGACTGTATATTCATATTAAATTTGAGTCTTTTTCTTTTGAAATACTTTTAAAATTGTTGACAATTGAACATTATATAAGACACGATAAATAGAAATTTATGTAGACAATCCTTGTGAAGACTTTTAAGAACTTTGAGGTGAGAAAAAATAGAATGTCTATACTTGAGAAAAATAAGTTCATCAAAATATGTCTAGCATCGTAGATTTAGAGTTTGAAGAGATTATAAAGATCATCTAATCCAGTCTTATAGACTGAAATTTGAACGCAAATCCTCTGATTCCAAATTCAATGTTCTTTCTTGCTTGGGACACATTTAAAGAGTTTTATTATTTTCAACTGCAGATTTAGAAAAGGTAAATGTCATAGTTTAGGGATCTAACCCAGCTATGTAGATACCTAGATGGTACTGTGTATAGAATTCTAGGTTTGGAGTCATGAAGATTTTTTTGTTGTAACTAAATCCTGTAAGTAGATTTTTAGAGTTGAATCCTCTAAAAGATATTTAACTCATTTGCTGTGATTATGCTTACTCTTGTCAGAATTGGCTCACAAAGGAAATGACATTTCTCATTTAGTATGGATATAGGTATCTGCCTTACCCAGCAGGAAAATAGAAGGGGAATATGGGATATAGGGAGGGGGGGAAGTGTGATATAAGAGAGGGAGGGGAGGAGGTGATCAGTAGTGAAACTCTGAGGAAGGACAGGGTGACAGAAGAGAAGGAATAGAATGGGAGGGGAAATAGAATTAGCAAAAGTAATTGGAAAAAGAATTTTAAAGCAAATTTTTCAGATAAGGCCTCATTTCTCGTAGGGAGCACTGAATCAGATTTATAAAATAAGAGACATGCTCCAATTGATAAATGATCAGAAGATATGATCTATGCTCAAAGGCTATAATTTCATGCATATCCTTTGATCCAACAATATCACTACTAGACATGAATACCAAAAGATATTTTTTTAAGAAAAGGACCTATATGTATAAAAATATTTGTAACAGCTCCCTTCACAAGGCAAAAAAATCAGAAATTCTCCAACAGTTGGGCTATGAATAAATTGTAGTATATGATTATCATGGAATATTATTCTATGGGAAATGGTGAGCAGCAAAGTCCAAATTCAATGAAAGTATATTGTATACAATATTAATATTAGCAATTAATATTGATTGTAATTATTCATATAGCAATCTGGGATGACCAGCTGTAAATGACTTTCCTATTAAAGTCAATACTTTGCAGAACAATGATCCATGACTACTTTAAAGGACTTAATAAATAATGAAAAATCCTATCCATAACCCAGAGAAGAAACTGATTGTGTCTGAATACAGATTGAAACATTTTCTGTCTGTCTCTCTACTTCTCTTTAAATTTTATTTTTCTTGAGGTTTTTTTTTTTTTAAGGTGGAGAGCTATGCCTTCACAATATGACTTTTATGGAAATGTTTCCCATAACTTCACATGTGATTTATTAATGGAGGCTGGGAGCTATGGGAATGAGAGAGAATCTGGAACTCAATAATTTAAAAAAAAAAAACTATTTGGAAAAATAAGCCAAGAGAAAAAGATTTTCTGTTTTCAATCACAACATAAAAAGCTTTTTTAGAAAATAAAAGTATTGATGAAGGATGCATTCCTTTTTATTGTGATAGACAAGACTAAAAATAATATTTTTCCAAAAATGCCTTTGAAATCTGTTATGACTAGAAAATGGCAAACCAAGATTATTCTTGGAGGGAAACTGATTAGAGGGCAAAAGAAAAAGCCAAAAAACCCCAGTGGTTTTAATACATTGAAATAGAAGTTCCAGTTTTTAAACACATTAACATAATTCTTTTATCTGAAGGAGTACAACAAGATTTTCCATTTTGTAGATTATCAGAATTTTAAATTCTTTTATATTTTTCCAGCAGTTTGATTTCACTGTTCATTGATGTCTTGCCTTGGAAATGTTTATTTGAAGCTATGGAAGAAGAGGAAATTAGATAAATTTTGTTATTTATTTTTAGATAAATTAATACTACAGTTATTAAAATATTTAACATTGGCACTAATGCAACTATTGCTTTATTATTAATGTTATTAATATGAGATAAATTATTGACTCTGGTTTCATGAACGAAAGTGGATATAATGAATTGTTGGGGTTATTTCGCTCAGTAGTTGATTATTATAGATAACAAAATAGTTGATTAATCTCATTATCTTTCAATATAGTTATACTAATGGATGTTAGTAAAATTGTATCTGGACCTCGTAATGTTTAGAAAGCAGTATTCTTTGTCATTCTATTTTTTCTGATCATCTTTTTTTTACTTTGAAATTATAGCTTGTGTTTTGATTTGTTTGTGGGTTTGTTTTTTTTTTTTTTAAGTTTTCTTGATGTCTTTGTTCTTGGATTTGTTAAGTGATTTTTCAACATCGAGTCTTGGTGGATAGACTAGTTGGTCTAGGAATTAGGAAATCCTGCATTGGAGTATAGCTGTTGTTAACACATTAGCTGTATGATCTTGGACAAGTTATTGAACCTCTCAGAGCCAGCCCTTAACTCCTTTTGAAGAACATTAAAGGATTCACCGATAATAAAACTGTAACATTTCCTCCTTTTCCACTCTTAGTCCTTTGTAACCATCCTTCCCCCTTCTCCTCCCAGCCCCCCAAAAGTTAAATAAAATCCAACTGTCAGTGCAGTTCAAGACTGATCAATTTAATTTAGTTTAATTTAGAAAAATGAAACAAATTCACACTTGCAAATAGATATAAAATGAAGTGATTTAAATAAAAGAAATAGTAAAATCCTTTTGTGGCATGATAGCACTTGAGCAGGCCTTGAAACCTTTTGAACTAGCAGTTCCAAAAAGTGAAGATGAGAGAAAGTGTTATAAGCATGTTGGGTGTAAAAGAGTTTAGGGAGCAGCTTGTATGGAGACGGAAACTGGAATGTCAGTTGGCAGTGGGGGTAGTTTGGACTCTTTAGTTATGTTAGGTATAGTAATATGTGATCATTCTGGAAAAATTCACTGGAGATATATTGTGAACAGATTTAAATGCCAAATTGGAGATTATGATATGAGGAGGTGGGATTTGGGGGAACTACTGAAGCTTCTGGAGTTTAACATCTTTTCGGATGTTTTTCATTTATCTTACCTATTTTTTGTTATTGTTTCTTCATACTTCATTTTCCTAAAAAATTTTCTCATATTTCTGTTAATTTTCAATGCAGTAACATTGCAGTCAGAATTATCTTGAATCATGTTTTTAATGGGATGAAAAAGTGTGATAAAGTATTTTATAAATTTATCTGTTTAATAGTAGTATTATGTCTTTACAGTGAAGTATGCGAGACTTAACTGCACAAGTAACCAGCAGTCTGCTGCGGTTTCCAGAAGTGACCATTCAAGCCCTAGGAGAAGATGAAATAACACTAGAGTCTGTACTTCGGGGACGATTTACTGGAGGCAAGTTAATATTTTTGAAATTTTACTGACTCATTAACATTTTTTGGTTCTCTTTAATAGGCAAAATTTTGAATATATAAATGTTAATTAACTTAGGTTGTCTCATTTGATCCTTGCAACAGAAGAGCAAAATGGGTGAAACAACAAGCATGGGAAAAAGATTAAAGAGAAAAGTAGAAGGGCTTAGTGGTAATAGGTAGCAGAAGAACATAAAATCTAGTGCCATGGGTTATCTGTTTTTGGTTTACTCTGAGATAACATTCTAGTAAGTTAAATAAGTACAATTATTTTTTTTTCTTGTTTAAACAGCTGACACTTTTATTTCTAACTCTTGATCTTCACAGCAAACTCAGAAGATGATAATTATTGTCTCTATTTTAGAGTTGAAGCTTTCCAAGGTTACATTACAGGTGTCTGGGGCAAAATTTCAATTAAAGGTCTTCCAGACTCCTGAGTTCTGAGTTTTTATCCACTATGCCTATTTACATGGCCCCTGTCATATTTAAGACATTACTATCATAGGCATTACTTTTTTTTTTTTTTTTTTTTAAATTAAAGCTTTTTATTTGCAAAAACATATGTATGGGTAGTTCTTCAACATTGACCCTTACAAAGCTTTCTGTTACAAAGCGGGAAGTCGTCCACTACACGTTAATTATGTTAAAATACTTGACAGGTCGAATATATGTATACATATTTCCATTCCTGCTGTACAAGAAAAATCGTGTCATAGGTATTACTTTTTACCTGGATATTACATTAGCTTCTGAATTGGTCTCCTTGCTGAAGTATATTCTTTCTACAATCCATCCTTTTCACTTCTGTCAGTGATTTTCTTGAAGGGCAAAACTCACCATCACCTCATCTCTCCCTCTTTGAATCACCTCCAAATTTCTTTCAGAACTCAAGTTGTTGTACCATCTTCTACATGATACTTTTCTTTGCATTTTATATACGTACCAATTGTGTCCTGCAATAGAATGAAAACTCTTTGGGGCAGTGTTTGCTTCGTTTCTCCAAGGATCTCCATAGTGAAGGGTTAAGCAGTGTACTGGATGTCAAGTCAAGAAGATCAGCGTTCAAATTTTGTATCAGACAATGAAAAGCTGTGTAAACCTGGGCAAATTACTTAAAATCTCACCCTTTTTCCCTAAAGGGAGTTTATTGTGAGGATGAAAATCTCAGGATTGTTGTGAGGATCAAATGACATCTTACTGGTAAAGTAATTTGCAGACTTTAAAGCACTTTTACTGTAGTTCCTCTCTCTCTCTATTCCTGCTCCTCAGTGCTCCATGCCCTCCCACCCCATTAGATTTGAAGTTGAGGTAAGCAAGAGATAAGGGTCTGAGCATGATCATTTAATTAGTTGAGCTAGCAATAGCCAATAGAGTTAATGGCCTCTCTTAAGACCAAAGACCCCAAGGGAGTAGTCTTGGAAAGTACAGGACAACAAGAATGGAGTTGGTTAGATAGGGAAAACACAATAGTTTATAGGGGCAAGGACAATTTAACACCCACATGAGACTAATAACTATTCCTTTTTGTATTAGAGGAATGCTTAGTTGATTTATGAATCTATCTGCATTCTGAAGCCATTAATATTAGAGTTAGGAGAGCAGACTCCCTGGCTGCTGGGAAAGAGACTCTCTTTAATTCTACAGGGACAGGCAGCTATGAACAGTTTGTACGGAATTGTACCAGGTCAACTCGAGCCTTCAAAGACAGCAAACATGTAATTTTCTAAGACCTGAAAGTATAAAGTCAAGTTTACTTTTAACTAACTCAGCAGGAGCACTGAACTTCTGGGACTAAAAAGTGTTTGTTGTTGAGTCTACCTGCAAGGTTAAGAGATAGTGGACCAGTTTTGAATCCCTCAAGGATTTCTTTAAGACACAAATAGAGCAGTCATTAGCAGGAGAACTGAACTTCTCAACTTAGCTCATAGGCAGAGACAAAGAAAGGTGGCTTGAACAATCATACAGAGTGGGGCAATAATATAAAATATCAGTTACAGAATAAAATCAATTATAAAATGATTTTTCTCAAGAGGAAATTTTTTTTTGTTACCTTATAAAAAAGACCTTCCAAACAAAAGAATTAGATGTACAGAAATTGGATGTACAGAGAAAGTACCACCACTGCTGCAAATCAGGGGCCTTGGTTTGATACCTCCAGCACTAAAACCTTTGCCCTTTTCTGCTTGCATGTCCTTTCTGTCTGTCAACATTGACAGACTTTGTGTCTGTCTCTGGTCCTCATGTGTTGCTAGCCCTCTTCTATGTAGATGTCCAACCTGCGTTTGTCTGCCTCTTGAATGTTTTTCCTCTTGGTTCTGGCCAGACCCCCATGTTCTTATTCTTTTCTGCTTCTCTTCTTCCCCTCTCCCATGTTCATGAGCAAATTCATATTATGTAATGCTTTACCTAAAGGTGTACAGAACAGTCCACTTATGTAAAACAAGTACTATTTCTTAATATTGAAAGCAGCTGACATTTATATAGTGCTCACAGTGTACTAGGAATCGTACTAATCGCTTTGCAGTTATGTCTTTTGTTCCTCACTACAATCCTGGAAAATAGGTGGTAGTATTATACCCTTACCCACACACATGCACACATCATTTTATAAATGAGGAAACTGAGGCATACTTGCTCAATAAGTATTTGACACTTCATTAGAACTCAGGTTTCCTTGATTCCTGGTATAGTGCTCTTTATATATAACCATTGTGTCACCTAAGTGCCCCATAAAATGCCTGCATTTCATTTATTTGTTTATTTATTGCGGGCTTTTCCCTCCAATTACATTTAAAAACTATTTTTATTTTTTTTTATTTATTTATTTTTACAATGCATTTTTTTTATTAAAGCTTTTTATTTGTATAACATATATATGGGTAGTTCCCCAACATTGATCTTTACAAAGCTTTCCATTACAAATTTTACCCCCAATCCCCTCCCCTCCCCTAGATGGCAGGAAGTCCACTACATGTTAATAATGTTCAAATGCTTGAGAAGTTATGCAAGAAAAATCCTATCTACAAGAAAAAAAAAGAATCAGAGAAAGGCAACATAATGCAAACAAATGTCAGTAGAGATCATGAAAATGTTACGTTGTGGTCCATATTTCATTTCCCTCTGTCTGGTTGTATATGGTTTTCTTTAGTGAACAATTGGAACTGGTTTGAGACAATTCTTAGTTGCAGAGAGCCATGTCCATCAGAATTGATCATCATGTAATGATGCTGTGTATGATGATCTCCTGGTTCTGCTCGTTTCACTCAGCATCAGTTCATGCAAGTCTCTCCAGGCCTCTCTGAAATCGTCCTGCTGGTCGTTTCTTACAGAGCAACAACACTCCACAACATTCATATACCATAATTTATCCAGCCATTCTCCAATTGATGGGCATCCCTTCAGTCTCCAGTTTCTAGAACTACAAAAAGGGCTGCCACAAACATTCTTGCACATGTGGTTAAAAACTATTTTTAACAGTGTTTGCATTTTCAAAGGAAACTCCTGAAAAAATGAGATCCATTGTTTCTGTTTAAAAAATATAAATTTCACTTACATTGGAGATACTGTGTACCAGGCACTGTGCTAAATTCTTTACAAATAGTATTTGATCTTACAACAATCTTGGGAAGTAGATGCTATTATTAATCTTCATTCTACAGTTTAAAGAAACTGAGTTAAATAAGGATGTATTTAAACTCATTTTCCTTAATTAGGGATCAGCACTCTATCCATTATTCTACCCTTAATGTCCATTTGATCCTTGTATATATTCTCTTTGTCAGCATTCCAGATCAGACTTAGATGATTGTTTATCTGGTCTCTAGTTTCTCTCATATAATCCATTTTGTTCCCACAGTCAAATTAATTTAATTGCTTTGATCATGTCAGTCATGTGATGTAAAACTTTAAATAATCTTATTTGCTGAGGGAAGAAAGTTGCCCTTCTAGCTTTCAGAGTCCCTTTATAATCTGGCCTTACCTTATCCATCATTGTTCTTGTATTCAAACTGTACCTTTGAATCAGAAAAGTTTACGTTGTTAGCTGTAATTAAACCCTTTTTGAATCATCATGCTAAGGACTAGAAAAGCAAAGAGAAGAAAAACCTTTTTCATAGTTGTAAATGTGGGGGAAGGACAACTACATGCAAACAAGATATACAGAAAAATCAGATAATGACAGAAGTGGGGAGCAAACATTAAGAAGAATTGGGAAAGTCTTTATAAAAAGAGATAAGATCAGATTTAACACAACCGGGAGGCAGAGATAAGGAGGAGCAACATTGCAGGTATGGAGGAGAACCAATGGAAATGCACTTGGTGGTTGAAGTGTCTAGTGGGAAGAACAGCAGAGAGACACAGTGTCAGTGGATAGGAATAAATTTTAAGAAGACCTTAAAAATAGGGAGGGACCTGGTTATAAATGACTTTACAATGCAGAAAATTTTGATTCTGAAGAATTAGTGGATTTATTAAGGAAGTTTATTGAGTAAGAGGTGACATAGATCTTTGTTTAAGGGAACTAATTAAGTAGTTGAATGGAAGATAGATTTCAGTGAGTAAGTTGTTAAGGTAGAGTAGTCTAGGCTTGAAGTGCTAAGAGCCTGCACCAGACTTAAAAGTATCAGGGGAGAAGGATGCATGTACTAGAAATGTTAATGAAGGTAGACTCTGGGAGTTGGTAACAGACTGGATGTTAGGAGTGAAAGAGTAAGGAGACCACAATGACACATAGTACAACTCCTCTTTAAAAGGAATTGTTCCCTTCCCCCCTTCTGTATTTCCCTATTGTAGTTTAAGATGCAAACAAATCTTCTAGTCCTATTAACAAACCTTGGTGTTATCCCTGATTCATCACTTCACTTGGC
This sequence comes from Myrmecobius fasciatus, assembly GCA_023553655.1. Lineage (NCBI taxonomy): Eukaryota > Metazoa > Chordata > Mammalia > Dasyuromorphia > Myrmecobiidae > Myrmecobius > Myrmecobius fasciatus. Next base: position 13,629 of record JAJPUD010028020.1, read on the forward strand.
CTGCATTTCCAATTGTTTTCACGCCTACCTCATTTTTTTTTTTTTTTTTTATTTTATTTTATTTTATTTTATTTTGTTTTTTTTTGTTTTTTTGTTTTTTTGTTTTTTTGTTTTAATTTTTATTTTATTTGAATAACATATGTGTGGGTAATTCTTCAACAATAACCCTTACATAGCTTTCCGTTACAAATTTTTCCCCCCAACTCCCCACCCCTCCCCTAGATGGCAGGATATTCACTACATGTTAATTATGTTAAAATATTGGCAAATCGAATATATGTATACGTATTTCCAAACTTATCATTGGTGTGCAAGAAAAATCTTATCTACACGAACGATATATCAGATAAAGGAAACACAATGTAAGCAAACATCAATCAAGGAGTATGAGAATGTTATGTTGTGGTCCACATTTCGCATCCCTCTCTCTGGGTGTATATGGCTTTCTTCAGTGAACAATTGGAGGTGGTTTGAAACATTTCATTGTTGAAGAGAGCCATGTCCATCAGAATTGATCGTCATATAGTACTGTTGTTGCTGTGTACAATGATCTCCTGGCTCTGCTCATTTCACTCAGCATCAGTTCATGTAAGTCTCTCCAGGCCTCTCTGAAATCATCTTGCTGGTCATTTCTTACAGAACAATAATATTCCATAACATTCATATACCATAATTTATTCAGCCATTCTCCAATTGAAGGGCATCTATTCAATTTCCAGTTTCTAGCCACTACAAAAAGGGCTGCCACAAACATTCTTGCACATGTGGGGCCTTTTCCTTCCTTTATGATTTCTTTGGGATATAAGCCCAATAGAAATGCTTCTGGGTCAAAGGGTATGCACAGTTTGATAACTTTTTGAGCATAGCTCCAAATTGTTCTCCAGAATGGCTGTATCCGTTCACAGCTCCACCAACAATGCATCAGTGTCCCAGCCCTCCCACAACCCCTCCAACATTCATCATTAACTTTTCCTGTCATTTTAGCCAATCTGACAGGTGTGAAGTGGTATCTCAGGGTTGTCTTGATTTGCATTTCTCTGATCAATAGTGATTTGGAGCACCTTTTCATATGACTATAAATAGTTTTAATTTCATCCTCTGAAAATTGTCTGTTCATATCCTTTGACCATTTATTGATTGGAGAATGGCTTGAATTTTTATAAATATGAGACAATTCTCTATATATTTTAGAGATGAGACCTTTATCAGAACCCTTAAATGTAAAGATGATTTCCCAATTTATTGCTTCCCTCCTAATCTTGTCTGCATTGATTTTGTTTGTACAAAAACTTTTTAATTTAATATAGTCAAAGTTATCTATCTGGTTTTCAATTAAAAGTTCCAGTTCTTCTTTGGACATAAATTTATTCCATCTCCACAGGTCTGAGAGGTAAACTATATTATGTTC
>JAJPUD010028021.1:0-15035 GCA_023553655.1 Myrmecobius fasciatus
TAATTTCTCTTATTTTACCTCCTTTTCCTCTTCTTCCAGTGTTATCCCTTTTCTACCTCTAATTTCTTTTTCAGTTTATCATATAATAATCATAAAATCACAATAATCATATCATAATAATCATAGAATCACAGTAATAATGTCATAATCGTAATGTAATAATAGATTCATAAAATCAACCCTCATTCTAAAAGTATCTATAACATAAATATAGTTCTCAAAAGTTTTTTTTTCTGGTTACCTTTTTATGTTTCTCTTGTGTTCTGTGTTTGTAGATCAAATTTTTTGTTCAGTTCTGGTCTTTTCAGTAGAAATAGGTGAAATTCTCCTATATCATTGAATGACCATCTTCTTCCCTGGAAGATAATGCTCATTCTAGCTGGGTAACTTATTCTTGGCTGTAATCCAAGTTCCTTTGCCCTTCGGAATATCTGATTCCAGGCCCTTCGATCCTTCAAAGTAGAAGCTGCTAGTTCCTGTGTGATCCTAATTGTGGCTCCCCGATATTTAAATTGTTTCTTTCTGGCTTCTCGTAGTATCTTTTTCTTGGTATGATAGTTCTGGAATTTAGCCACGATATTTCTGGGGGACTTAATTTTTGGGTTTCTTTCAGGAGGTGATCGGTGGATTGTTTCAAGGAGTATTTTGCCTTCTGGGTCTAAAATATCAGGGCAGTTTTCTTTTATGATTTCCTGGAAGATAGTGTGTAGGTTCTTTTTTTCATCATGGCTTTCAGGAAGCCCTATAATCCTTAGATTGTCTCTCCTAGATCTATTTTCCAGGTCAGTTGTTTTTCCTAGGAGATATTTCATGTTTTTCTCTATCTTTTCATTTTTTTTTGTTTTTGTTCAACTGATTCTTGAAATCTTGATGAGTCATTCATTTCCAATTGTTCGATTCTACTTTTTAATGTCTTATTTTCTTCACTTACTGTTTTTAGTTCCTTTTGCAATTGACCAATTAAATTTTTTTGTTCATTGCATTCTTTTTCCATTTTTTCTATTTTATTTTGCAGTGATCTCATTTCGTTTCCCCATGTTTCTTCTAACTCTCTTTTAAGAATTTTATGCAATCTTCAAAGAAAGCTTTGTGACATGGAGACCAGTTTATGTCTCTCTTTGGGGCTTTTTCTGGAGTTGCTTTACCTTTGGGGCCTCAGGATTTGAGGTCTATTCTTCCCTCTCTCCATAAAAGTTTTCTATGGTGAGAGCTCTTTTTGGTTTTTATTCATTTTTTTTTAAGGTATGAGGTCTGTTTAGGGCAAAGATGGGTCAGCTGCTTTAATTTGCCCTGGGGCAGTTGGGCTGATTGAGTTATTTCAGGAACTGGGCAGTTCTGCTGATTGAATTATTTCAGGTACCTGGCAGCTCCAGTGATTGAATTATTTCTGGTGCTGATCAGTCCTGTTGATTGATTGATTGATTGCTTTAAGGTGCTGTGTAATGGCAGCTAGGTCCAATGCTCATTAGGGGTTCAGTGGTTCACAATCTACCACAATCTATCACAAAAGGCAGACCCTCCAAACCACCTGCCCACAATCAGGACAGATTGGTCCAAGAGGCCCACAGAAGACTCCCAGGTGTGTGAAAAGCACAAAGCTCCCACTCCTGTTCCGACTCCTGTTCCAGCTCCCTGCTCCAGATCCCTGTCCCGGTCTTTCTGTGCTGCACTCTGGGTTCAGCAGACCACCCACATGCCCAATTAAAACAGACTTGTTTTGAGGTACTTCCAGAGTATCTTCTTCTAGAATCGTGTTGTCTTCCAGATATTGTGGATTTTTTTGCTTCAAAATCAGTCTAGAGGCTTCATATGTTGTTAGTTTGAGGGAAGGTTAGAGGAGGTTACAGAGACTCCTGTTTGATCTCCGCCACCATGGCTCCACCCCCGGAAGGAAGTCCCAGTTCTAATTTTTCAGTGAAGAAAGCCATATATACCCAGAGAGAGGGATATGAAATGTGGACCACAACATAACATTTTCATTCTCTCTACTGATATTTGCATGCATTTTGTTTCCTTTCTCTGATTTTTTTTTCTTGTAGATAATGATTTTTCTTGCACAACAATGATAAGTGCAGAAATATATATATATATATATATATATATATATATGTACACATATATTTAATTTGTCAAGTACTTTAACATAATTAACATGTAGTAGTTTTCCTGCCATCTAGGGGAGGGGTGGGGACTAGGGGGAAAAATTTGTAACAAAGCTTTATAAGGGTCGATGTTGAAGAATTACCCATACATATGTTTTGCAAATAAAAAGTTTTAATTTAAAAAAAAAAGAAAAAAAAAGTGGTAATCTAGTCTCCCCTCTAAGGAGACTCCAGGGAAGAGTAATCTAAAACCAATGCAGCCCATTCAACTTTGCACAGCTATAATTGTTAGGAAATTTTTCTTGCTTTGAGCCTAAATCTCAGAATAGTGTTTTAAAATGTATAAAATGAAATTCATAGGCTTACTAAGGAAACCAACTATAATGAAATACAATTATTATTTTTTAGAAAGTTCTTACACACTGTTAAGGATTTCTGAATAAATCTTCTCTCCTCTAGATTCAACATTCTTGGTTTCTCTAACAGCTACTTACATGGGATAGTGTCTAGTCCTTTTACCATTCTGATCACCCTCTGATTGATGAACTTTGGCTTGTCAATAGACTTTCTGAAAATGTGATATTCAGAACTGACCATAATATTCCAGACATGAGAACACAAAGGATAACACACACATTTTCTGACCCTCTTGAGCATAGTCATTTTCTTTTCCCAAGTTAGAAAACTATCCTGGGATGTGAAGAGGATACATTCTGGTTTTTATAGTAGCTTTTATTTTTCAAAATATATGCAAAGATAATTTTCAACAATCTCTCTTAAAAAAACCTTGTGTTCCATAGTTTTTCTCCTTCCCTTCCTCCACCACTAGACAGCATATAATCCAATATAGGTTAAACATATGTAATTCTTCTAAACATATTTCTACATTTATCATACTGCACGAGAAAAATAAGATCAAAAAGGGAAAAAATGGTAGAATAAATATAAGCAAGCAAGCAAACAACAGCAAAAAAATATGAAAATATTATGTTCTGATCCACATTCAGTCTCCATATTCTCTCTCTGGATGCAGAAGGTTCTCTCCATCAAAAATATATTGAAATTTGCTTGAATCACCTCATTATTGAAAAGAGACAAGTCCAGGGGAAGCCTTTTGAGAAGATGGAAGAATGTAGTTGAAAGATAAAGGGTTGAAGCTAAAGTTCTTTATAGTATTACTTTAGAATACTTGGTTAACATCCGTTTGATTTCAATTTTGTCATCTGTAAAGTGGGACCAATATTGCCTCTGTGTTTTATGTCAAAAAAATTGTTATTAAGAGATCATATATGTGAATGCCTTCTATGACCTTATAATCTATGTAAGTTATTTTAATTTATTTTTTCTAGAGTGTGACCTATTTAAGTAGCATGGATTTATAAATTCCCCTAACCAAAGAATAAGCCCAGAGTATGCAGTTTTGAGTTCTTCAAATTATCTTACTACATTTGGAATTTAGACTGAAATTCAATGTTCTGATCTACCAATAAAAGAAAAAAGATATGGTCTGATTATAGAATAAAAATGCTTCATGTTATGGAATCAGGCTGCTGAAGCTTTAAGTTCTTTCAATCCTATTACTCATAATCCTTTTCCAAATACTAACCTTCCTCATGTGTTCCTAAAGGATTTGTGTAAAACTGAGAAACTGCAAATACACCATACAAATCCAAAATAGAGTTGACATCCCTAATTGAGTTATAGAAGAAAAGAAAATCACAGTTAGCCTTTGGTATTTCAGAGTTTTTATTGCAGCCAATTAGCTAAAAAATAGAGTCCTCATTTAAGCATATGGCAAAATCTGAATGCTTCTCAATCAAGCAAAATAATTTGCACATTGAATTTATACAATGAAATATGAAGCTGTTTCATGGAATATTTTATTTTATTTATTTTTTGTTTTTCTCAGTTGTCAGGGAATTTTTCTCTCTTTAATTTCCTTATTGATATTTTAGCATAAATTCTCCTGGTCACAGTTTATGTTATTACTGACAGAGCTGATTGAAACAGAGAAGAATCATGAAAGTTAAGGTAAGCTTTGCTTTCTAGCCAATGCATAAATAAAAAAGGGAAAAAAGCCCCCTTTGCATTATTGAATGCAATAAGAATGCTCATTTTAAATTTTATTCAGGAATAAGCAATTGGGATGATCTGTCCACAATCAATCTGAATACAGGGAGAGCATTCTGTGCCACATGGCAATCTAGAAAAGATAAGAGTGTCAGTATCTGGAGAATTAGGGTAGTTTAGTTGATAAGGGAGAAGACCCTTATTCTTTTTGGCATGTTTAATGGAAAATTTAGAGAAAATAAATTTCAAATGGTGGGTTAAGAACATAGATTCAAAACACATGGGCGTCAACTTTTAAGATAACAAATTTCTTAAGACTAATTTTGAACCAATGCAAACAAGATTAGAAAGAAAGCAGAGAACTGGGAAGCAATCTTTTTAGCAACTATGTCTGATAAAAGCCTCATTTCTTAAATATATAGAGAACTGAGGCAAATTTATAAGAATACAAATCATTCCCCAATAAATAACTGGTCAAAGAATATTAACAGGAAATTCTCAGATGAAGCTGTATATAGGCATATGAAGAAGTGCTTTCAATCACTTTTGCTTAGAGAAATGCAAATTAAAACAAGTCAGAGATATTTTCAGATTGGCCACCATAACAAAAAAGGAAAGTGAAAACTGTTGGAGAGAATTGGGACACTAATGCATTGTTGATAGAGTTGTGAACTGATCCAATTATTCTGGAGGACAATTTGGAACAATGTCCAAAGGACAACCAAACTGAATACCCTTTGCCTCAGTAATACTACTACTAGATTTATATCCCAAAGATATCATAAAAAAGGAAAAAGGGCCTACATTTGCAAAAATATTTGTAGCAGCCCTTTTCATGGTAGTTAAGTATTAGAAACTGAGGGGAATGCAGATCAGGTGAGGAATGACTGAATAAGCTATGGTACATGAATGTATTGGAATACTATTGTACAATAAGAAATGGTGAACAGGCAGACTTCAAAAATACCAGGAAAGACTTGTACAAACTGATACAAAGCAAAATGAGTAGAACTAGGCAAACACTGAATGCAGTGTGGGCAACATTGTGTGATGGATGATCAAGAGATTGCTCTTCTCAGCAAAATAATGATCCAAGACAAGTACATATTGAACCATATTTTTTACTTTATTCTTTCTTATGGTTTTTCCCCTTTTGATCTGTTTCCTGTTTCACAGCTATGACTGATAATGGATACACACACACACACAACACACACACACACACACACACACACACACACACACACACATATATATATATATATTTACATAATAGCGTATGTACAAACTAGGTCAAATTGCCTACCTTATTTGGAAGAAGGAAAGAGAGGGAAGAATAGAAAAAGGAAATGAGAAAACTTGTAAAACCAAAATCTTATAAAATGAATTATCTAGTCATGTATCTGGAGGAAAAAATGCTATTCCATTTAAAAATACCAATTTTCATAATTCAAACTCTATTTTTGGTTGCAAGTATTTTGTTCTCTCCTCTACTTTACTTTATATTTCCTGTTTTATATGCCAAACTATTGGAATTGCAGTCACTTAAAATACATGTTAAATCCTTTAAAGCAGAATGGAAAGAATTTCAAAATGTAAGGAAAAAATATGCTGATTTCTTCCTTGTTTTCTTCTGTAATTTTAAAATCATTAAAGAGTTTACCTTCAAATGATACTAGATGTAAAATAATTACAGCTGTCTGGATAGGTCAAGAAATCAAGAATATTAAGGAGATAATATTTGATCCCTAACACATTTACTGAGAATTTTTTTTAATTATCAAGCCAATATAAACAAAATCCAAATTGTACAAAAGAGATACTGAAAATTAGAGAAGTAAGGATAATTGTAAAACAAGAGTATAAAAATGATAAAAAACTGAGATAGTTTGAAAGTGGAATAACATAATTACTTTAAAGAAGGCAAATTAGTAAAAAAAAATAGTTTTGTTGTTTATTGCTTGTTCTTCATTCTAGAAAAGAATCAGTGACATCAAGAGATTGATGTCTTGACTTGCAAATGAACTGGATTCAAATGAGGCAACACTGTGCAAAGTTATCAGGTTTACTCTCTCTCCAGTCATCTGAGTTCTGAGACCAAGGTCTGGATGATTGAACAATGGGAGACCTTGGGCATTTCAAGCTAAAATCTTTCTGAAATCTCATGTTGTCTGTGGCAACACCCATTTAGGTTTCTAAGGCTGGGTAAGAAATAAAGCAACAGATAGGTTAGTTTGTATACTCAAAAAAAAAAAAATCAAACAGAAGCAATTTTGGCCAGAAATCTTAGCCATCAAAACCCAATGACCAAGTGAAGCTTGGGTTGGAAACTATTATTGGCCTATGTATAAGAGCCATAATTATTTGGGTTTAAGGCATGGTAATGTAGGTCTGTTTGAATCCCAATGGGTTTTTAATCAAAGCTTTATTTTCCAGGACTTCATTTCAAGAAGACATAAATGAAATTATAGGAGACAAAAGAGTTATTCGTCAAAGGAGTTAATTATCATAGTTTTTTTTTAATATAGGACAAATAAGTAGGGAAGAGAAAAAAATGTAGTCCCCAAACTGCAAGATCTCTTTAAAAATTTCAATAATTAAAATTTATATTCCCTTAGGCAGAGCATCCACATGTAAGGGGATGATTCCTTGTATGGGCAGAAGAATAGGAAAAAGAGAAGGATGGAAGAAAGGAAGAAAGAAAGAAAGGACAGAAAAAAGGTAGGAATGAAAGGAGTGATAGAGGGAGAAGCATTGCCTAATTGGAACTGACCAGTTGTATTTCCAGTGGGGCAGCTACTACCACTCAAAAATTCTTGTTTTTCTTTTGTTCTTGAAGAGAACCAATGATATCAAAAGGATAAAGTCTTAACTTGAAAAGTAATTGGATTTAAGTGAGATAGGGCTGTTTATCTGCCTAACTCTCTACTTCGGGTTCATCTAAGACATTTATAAAGATGATAGAGATGACCTCATATAGAATGGGAAACCTTGGCCTTTTGAAATTAAGGTATTTCCTAGGTCTCAATTTGTTTGAGGCAACATCTATTTAATGATTTAAGGATAGGTAAGAAATGAATAAGGTGAAATCATAACAAAACCAGATGAAAAAAGCAATTATCAGGACATTCTATACATAGTTAAATTCTAACAAAATTGAGAACAGGAGATGGAATAGCTTCAGAAATATAAAATGCCCAAACAGAAGAACAGAGATCATAAACAATCCAATTGTATATTAAAAGAAAATAGGACTAGCTGTAAAGAAACTACCAAAATGAAAAGTCCTAATCCTGCTGCATTCACAGGACAATTCTATTAAACTTTTAAAGTGCAATCAGTACCAATATTGAATTAATACTGATATTACACAAATTACTCACAAAATTTTGAAAGAACACTAAAAGACTCCTTTATTGTTAAATGTAGTCCTAAAAACTAAGCAAGAAGATAAAGTCAAGAACTGTAGGTCAGTATCATTAATGAATATTAATTAATAAATAAATAAAAAATCTATCAGACTATGAAAATTCTTCAAGGATATCAAGTTGAAAAATTTGAATTTAGATAATGAGGTAATGATGATTCAACATGAAAGAAACAATCAACATAATCATATCAATTGGCAAAGACACTAGAAATTATATCAATTTCTCATTAAATGCAGCAAAAACTCTTGGACCTTTTCAATATCATGATATCAAAACCCATGATCTTTTGCAATGGTGATTTACTAAAACTTTTCCAATCAATACAATAGCAATGAAATAATTTCTCTGCTATAATTTGAGTTTTAGGAATGATGGCAGTAGCAACAAAATATGAGAAATTAAAATTGTAAAGATAGGCAAAGAGAAGATAAATCTATTCTTGTTTACTTTTGATAAGTTGCTTTATTTGCACAATCTTAGGTAATCAGCAAAGACATTAAATATTAATACTCTGAGTAAAATTTCAGGATGTAAAATAAACCTCTGCAAATTGACAATATTTATAGATAGTAAAATATATGTAAAATCATGAATAACAAAATCCAAGAGGTAATAATGGATTACCATTAAAATACTGTTTTATATTGTTATTGTTTCTTTTGAAGTGATGATAATTTCTTACTCTCTTTCTGCCATAATTAATTAAAATGACAAAAAAGAGAACAGGAATAGGGACATAAGGTATGTCATTGAAGAGAGCACTCACATCAACACCATTAGAAAATTTTAAACTATTTAAATAAATATTGTTTTATATTGTTATCATTTCTTGGGAAGTTATGATAGTTTCTTACTGGAAATATCACCAAGAACCTCATTGGTAAAAAATAGGCAAATGTTAAATACAAAAGCTTCTACATAATTATAAACTGAAAGAAGAGGCTTTTAAATTTTGTTTGCTAAAGGAAGAAAAGGAAGAAAGCATTGAAACAGTCACAATGCATGCAAGTATTAAAGCAAGATCAAAAGAAATAGCAAAAAAAAAGTTATCTGCTAAAACTCAAGGAGTACCCAGTTTCTTACATTGATCTCATATCTCTCTCTCTCTCTCTATCTCCAGCCTGTTACAATCAGTCAGTCACACATACTAATTTTCAAACTGGATGGTCCCTCTGGAATTTTTCTTTTCCTGAATAAAAGACTAAACTTTACAGGTCTATTAGAAACTGACCAGATAAATTTCTTTGTTAAGCCATTCTTTAGGAAAGCAAATTCATATTTGAGGTTTTGAAGATAAGGAAGATATTTAATAAAGTAAAAATAGGGCAAAATTGTTTATATTACCTGTATAACTGTTTCTTTCCATATATGCCTAAACAATGTACTGTGCTTTAATGAGAACTGTGCTTTTGGAAATATAAAGTAGATGTCTATAATTCTGTGTGTGAGTGTGTGTGCGTGTGTGTGTATACATAAGAGAGAGACAAAGGCACAGAGAGACACACACACCCACGCACAAAGAGAGAGACAGAGACAGAGATAAAGACAAAGACAGAGAAACAGAGAGACAGAGACAGAAAGAATGAGAGAGAAGAGAGGCACAGAGAGAGGCCGTCAAAGAGACAAAGAAATTAGAGATAGAGAAAGACAAAGTCAGACATACACACATACATACACACACACACACACACACGGAGAAACAGTGTCAGGGAGAGAAAAAGAGTCAGTCTTCAATTAGGGAAGCAAACAATTTTCCACTGTGTTGGTTTAAGAATTATCTCCTGTATTTATGATATGGTAAAATATGTGTGATTACATCTATATTGGAAATTTATAACCTGAAACAGAAGGCCAAGTCTGTTCTGAAAAACATTGGGAGTCATCAATTTTCTCCTTTATCTCTCTGCCTCCTTGTTAGCACATGTTAAATGCCTCTTGTTGCCTTAATAGTACTCAATTCTTTACTTGAACAGTTTGATTCACATAACCCTGTCAAGAACCTGACTACTGGTGTCCAGCACAAGTGTCTGTAATGGCAATACAACTTCCACAGAGCTGTGAATCTCTTCTTTGCAAAATATTGTTAGTCTTTGTATGAATGATGCAGAGATGAAATTGGCTACAATCCTTGCCTTCAGAGAACTTGCAACCTAGGAGAAAAGTAGAGGATTTTATTAATGTTGAACAATCTGTGAAGAACTCGATTATAAATAGGACATTTCCTGTTCCACTATATCAAGAGCCTCACTTATTAAAACTTAAGACATAGCACAAATCTGTCATCTATTTTTTCTTTTTATGATCCCATCAGCCTTCTTTTGGGTGCTGAAGGAGGGAGGGAAAGGGAAAAGAACATTATAAGACAAGAGATCCTTGTTTCTCACAGAGCATATGTTCAACTTATTCTGAACAAAGTATCTGATCATCATTTTCTATACCTTGCTTTTTTTTCAGTTCCTTGACTTAGAGCTTATCTGAGAGCCTTTTGTTTAGTCTCATAATTATTCAGTGAGTCAGTAGCCCACAAACATCATGAGTTGAGCCAGACATGATCAGCCAGCTTTTTGGACCACCTGTTCCAAGCAGTTTCCTGTGTGGGCGGCAAGTTCAGAGGGAGTTAAAATATGAGTTACAGTAAATGTTCTTTACCCTTGGCAGTCAGTATTGTTGAAAGGAGATGGAATCTCACTTGACTATGTTCAGACCAGACCATATTTCATTACTGTTGTTTGCATATATATTAAAAATTTGTATTCCACATATAATGACTTTCTCAACACCCTTGCAATGTGACATTGCAACAATAGAGAAAATATTTAATGTTTGACCTATTAAATCAGTTTTGTAAACACAAAGTGCTTTTGAAAGACACAAGGATGCCAATTAAAATGGTACTGTTTGTTCTTGCCATGTGCTATATGTTGTCTTGGAGTGGCTAAATAGGGAAGGAATATAGGAGGACATATTAAAACCAGAATGAATTTGAAGAACACACAGTTATTAAAAGTCTCTTGTGGAATGATTCAGTCCCAAAATACAAATAATACAAATCCCCAAATACACAATTCAAAGTATTTGTTTTGAGTTATGTAGACAGAAAACAGTTAACTAAAATTTCTACTTTTTGACTAATTGGTTTCATTGTATACAGACTTTAATTCTATCACAAGATTAATTTTGTCATTTAATTTCTCATTTAAGTTAAGGCAATTTGTTTCTCAAAAGGGAGACTTTAACCTTTATAACTTGATAAATGTGTCTTCGTGATATTGTTGACCTAGGAGGCTTTTGTGAAATGGTTAAAGTTTGTTATATTTAGAAATAGTTCAGATAATTCTGTTATTTAGTATGATATAGTGTGCTATATGAATTTGGAATAAGAAGATCCAAAGCCTAGTCCTGAGCTGGACACTATCTAGTTTTATGAATTTGGGCTCTTTATTGCCTTGTGTTTGAAATGAGATAGTCAGATTATATGGACGCTAAGGTCCTTTCTGGCTTCAACTTTCTAGGAATCTAAATATTTCTTACAGTTAATACTGGGTCTCAGTCCCATAAACTAGTTTTGCAAAGGGATGGAAATTCAAAAATAAAAAATAATAAGAAAACACAAATTAAATGGTATTTTATGGTTCTGAATCCTAAAATAATAAAAGTATCATATTCGAATATCTTTTAGAGAAGTCAAGACAAACTACTCAGACTTTCTGGCACAAGCTTGAAGGACTGAAATCATTAGATAAGTAATTTTTCATCCCAGATTCTCAGTGTCCCTAAATAAGTGGTGTTCTCATTTTATGATCTATAGATCATAGTGAGAGGACTGATAAACCAGAATTTCCTTGAGGTTCATTGCAAATTGTGGGAGTCAGTGAAAACCTTCCATGCCTCAGGTTTACAAAGGAAATAGACCACTGCAAATCAGAGGCACCATCTACTTTGCAGACAGAGCTATTACTCATAATTTTATTGGAAAAAAAAAACAGAGAATCCACTCTCAGACCAGCTGTGTAATTCATGATATGAAAATAATACAAAAAGTTACAATAATATTCGAGTCATTTGAATCAGATAGTTAAGTTTGTAGCTTCAATGATGCTGAAAAAGTACTTTTTTTTCATTCTCTAAGTTTCTGTGTCCTGGTACAAACCCTCAGCTTCCCCATCACATTATTACAGTTATGGCTTTGATTTGAGGATAAAGGAGAATGTAAGGTGTTAGTACTAATGGAATCATTTGATTTAGAGATAGAGGTCTCCTTCATGATTATCTTGTTCAAGGACATTATTTAATACTTTCAAAAATTAATAACAAGAATAATTTCCATAGCTTTTTTAAAGGTTTGCAAAGTGATATACAGATATTATATTATCTTTTCTTCATAACAATCTTGAGAAGTGGTGTAGTGTGATTAATATTCTAATTTTACAACTGAGAAAAATAGTGACTTTATGAAAATCAGACAACTAGTAAATGCCCAAGGCAAAAAATTTTTATCAGGTCTTTGTGACTCTAGATCCTGTGCTCTATCCCACATGGCACTTAGCTTTCATTAAAATGCATAGGGTTTAGGAGGAAAAGCCAAGATGGAGAAATAAAGACAGGACTCACCGTGACATGCTCTGACCTTTCTTTCAAACCAACAGCAGATTGAGCCTCTAAACTGGTTTTGGAGACAAAGCACCCACAAATATTTGGATTGTAACACATTCCCTGAAGGAATTACCTTGGAAGAACTTCAGAACAGGTCTGTTTCAGTCAGGCAGGGGGACAGTCTGCTGAGCTGAGAATTCAACATGGGGAGACAGGGCAGAAAGCCAGGGCCAGGACTCAGACCATTGCACTTTTCAGGCAGCTGGAAAGCTTCTGTGAGCCACTCAGGTCACTCTGTCCTGGTTGCAAACAGGTGGTTTAGCAGATTTGCCTTTTGTAAAAGGTCAATTGCAAAGTTCTGAGCCTAAGAAGAGACAGACCCAGCCACCAATTACCCAGCACTGGAAATCAATCAACAGAACTGCTCCAGGGCAAATTAAAGCAGCTGTACCTCCTTTGCTTTGAACAGACCTCAAGTCTTAAAAATGAATGAAAAACAAAAAAGAACTCTTACCATAAACACCTTTTATGAATAGAGAGAAGAACAGACATCAGGTCCTGAGGTTTATAAAGGTAAAGTAACTCCAGAGGAAGCCACAAAGGGAGACATGAGATAGTCCCCATTTCACAAAGCTTTCCTGGAAGACTGCATAAAAAATATTAAAAGAGAGGTAGGAGAAAAATGGGGAAATGAAATGAGATCATTGCCAGAAGGTAAGGAAAAAGCATATAATGCTCTACAAAAGAGATATGAAAAAGACAACAATTTACTGAAAAACAAAATTGGTGAAATGAAAAGTCTAATGAACAAAAAATTCAAATGGCCATTTACAAAAGGAGCTAAAAAAGATAACTGAAGAAAACAATACACTAAACATTTGAATTGAACAAATAGAAGTGAATGATAATACTTCAAGAATCAGTCAAAGAAAAATAAAATAAATAAATAAATAAATGAAATATCTCCTAGGAAAAAATCTTGAAAACTACATTCCTATTACGGATATACTTAGAAAATGTGGTATGATATGATTTTATTTTGATAATATGAAAATGAAACTAGAGGTGGAAAGGGGATTGTACTGAAAAAAAAGGAAAAAGGAAGTAAAATAAGATAAAAAAGGCGGTAATAATAAGATAAAATCTCAGGAAGAAACAAAGAAAAACTATTATAATTGAGGGAAAGAAGGGAGGGGATGAGCATTTTGTGACTCTTATTCTCATCTGATTTGACTCTGAGAGAATATCATACATATTTGCTTTCACAGAAAAAACTTGTCTCACCTTATAGAGAAGTGGGAGGAAAAAGGGGGAAAGAAAGGGAAAGATTAATAGAAGGGAAAATCAAAGAATTAGGGGAAAGGTGTAAAAAAGGGAGAGGGCCTCTAAAGGGGGGAGGACTGTTTGAAGGAGATGGTCATCAAAAACAAAATACTGGGGAAGACAGAGGGGAAGAGGAAAAAGAAAAACATCTTATTTGGGTAAATGAGATAGCAGGAAATACAGAATTAGTTATCTTAACTGTGAATGTGAATGGGATGAACCCTCCCATAAAATGGAAGCAGATAGCAGACTGGAATAAAAGCCAGAATCTTACAATATGTTGTTTACAAGAAACACATCTAAAGCATAGTGATAGATAAAGAGTAAAAGTAAAGGGCTGGAGCAGAATTTGTTATGCTTCAGGTGAACAACAACAACAAAAAAGCAGCTGTAGCAATCCTGATCTTATATAATATATTTATTTATTTATTTTAATTAAAGCTTTTTATTTGCATAACATATGTATACGTAGTTCTTCAACACTGATTTACAAAGCTTTCCATTGCAAATTTCCCCCCCTATTCCCCTCCCCTCCCCTAGATGGCAGGAAGTCTACTATATGTTAATTATATTAAAATATTTGACCAGTCGAATATATGTATACTTGTTTCCATACATAACTTGCTGTGCTAGAACAATCGCATTTACATGAACAAAAAAGATCTGATAAAGGAAACCCCATGCAAGCAATCATCAATATAGAGCATGAAAATGATATGTTGTAGTCCATATCTTATGTCCCTATCTCTGGGTGTATATGGCCTTCTTTAAAGAACAACTGGAACTGGTTTGAAGCATTTCATTGTTGAAGAGAGCCACATTGATCATCTTATAGTATGGTTGTTGCCTTGTATAATGATCTCCTGGTTCTGCTCATTTCGCTCAGAATCAGTTCACGCAAGTCTCTCCAGGCCTCTCTGAAATCGTCCTGCTGGTCATTTCTTACAGAACAATAATATCCCATAACATCACTCAGCCACTTTCCAATTGATGGGCATCCATTCAGTTTCCAGGTTCTAGCCACTACAAAAAGGGCTGCCACAGCCATTTCCTTCTTTTAAGATCTCTTTGGTTATGATATAAGCCCAATAGAAACACTGCTGGGTCAAAGGGTATTCACAGTTTGATAACTTTTTGAGCATAGTTCCAAATTGCTCTCCAGAATGGTTGCATCCGTTCACAGTTCCACCAACAATGTATCAGTGTCCCAGTTTTCCCACATCTCTGCCAACATTCATCATTATTATTTCCTGTCATTTTAGCCAATCTGGCAGGTGTGTAGTGGTACCTCAAAGTTGTGCTAATTTGCATTTCTCTGATCAATAGTGATTTGGAGAACCTTTTCATATGACTAGAAATAGTTTTAATTTCATCATCTGAAAATTATCTGTTCATATCATTTGACCATTTATCGATTGGAAAATGGCATGAATTCTTAAAAATATGAGACAGTTCTCTATATATCTTACAGATGAGACCTTTATCAGAACCCTTAAATGTAAAGATGATTTCCCAA